>JANIEX010000959.1:0-16064 GCA_027627405.1 Leucocoprinus birnbaumii
GATATGGGTATGATGGAGCATGCATGACCTTCATACTCTATCTTGTGGGACTACTCTACTTTCATCTTCAATGGTGCACCCCATGACATCCCCCGACATGGCATACAAGCTGCGCCGCCGATAGACCCCCACTGCAAACAGATATACCTCTAATGGCGCCTTGATTACATATATAATATCCAGGAATGAACATGAGATTCGGGGTGGTCGAGGATAGATGAAACCCTTAAGGAAGCATCAAGGTCCGTGGGTGCTTGATGCTATGATGTTTCCGACTTGGTCTTGTTAGCATTGAGTATGCGCTCCTCATCGGGTGACAGTGTCAAGAATGCGGCCTTCTGTTCAAGTGCCCATCTCCTTGCCTTTAAAGAGAATGATAGTGAGTCTCCGAGAAACAAACTTGCAGTGGATTACACACGGGTTGAAACACATGGTCGCGATCTCCAAAGTCGTAGAAAAAGACTGAATAGAATATAATACCTGAAGTATCTCTACATGAGTCCAATTTACCATGAATGAAATGAAACTCACCGGGTATGATAGTAAAAGTCAACAGGCGAGAGGTGACATACACCCAAGGCGGCCGAAAGTCCGCTGGCTCGTCATGCCCTTGATATCCCGGCCTAGAATTCGTGCTTTGAGAACGTATGTTGACACTTCCATTCCACCTGGCGTTTCGTTGAACCAGCTTTTGCAGGTTCCGTAGCAGCATAATCAACGAGGAATCCAGGAGAAAGCCGTAAATAGCTGCCGTACGACGCCGACAAGAAGCCGAATAACTTGAGACTGACAAATAGGGACAAATATTCTAGCGCCAACTGCCAGTGGCGAGTGCTCTCTACACGCCTAGACAGTAGAACACTGGATCTCAGTTGATCACTGAGATCAGCTGACTTGATCAGCGATTTCCCGTGTTGATCCAATAAGACGCCGGTGATCTCACGCTCCCTCTTTACCCGGTCGATGACTGTAGTGGATTCCGCTGGTCATCGTTTCGCCGACGGTCGGTCCAGCGGAATTCGCTATGCAGCCCGATCACTTTCGCTGGTCGAGTCAGCGGCAATCGACTCCCTACTGACACTTGTATATAGACTGCAAAATAAACCTCTTTTGTCACTTCTACAGTGAAGTTCTACCTCGTGAGCTTGCGACTCGCCGTCCCAGTCCCCGGTTCAGGGTCTTTGAGAGGTCGAATAGGCCATCTGATAATAATGGCGCTTAGAAACCCAGAAGGTGCGCTCCCATGTCGGGCTTTCGGAGACTTAGCGGCTACTACCCACGAGTGAGGATGTATCTACAAAAACTTAACGTACTTATTGCAGCCGTGTATCATGGGCCCCCAATATCATTGTTGTGCCGTTAGGCTCCCTTTTAAGAGTCATAAGTCACAATCCGTTGTCGAGAACTGAGATATAATGACTAGTGATATGCCTACTCGACCCTGAGATGGTTTCCAATGATTCAATTATTGGGATACAGTGGACCGGCTAGAGGAAATCTAGGGTGCTGTGATTTTACCGAAATCCAACGATCCTTCCGTTAGTCAGCCGATGATCCCAGCTCCAGTCGATATCCGAGGGTCAGATGGGTAGGTGTGTACGACGATCTGTTTGTCTCCGGTAATTTTCAGATTCCGGAAAACACTTACCCACGTCCCATCCTTGTGGTCGCACACGCCCGGCGCACATGACGAGACTCGGTCACTCTGCCTAGTTGAATAATGGCTAGGCTGGACCTATGTATTCAGCAGATTCATCCGATGTTCCCTGAGCTGCTTTGTCGTGCATTTCTGACGGTCAATGTGGGTGAACTCTTTCTACCGGTGTGGCGCAGGCTAGCAAAGGGATACGATATTTTATGTTGGCAAGCCTAGGTCAAGTCGGGCACTGTTTCGGATAGGATGGATGAAATGTATTGTTGCAAGGCATAATCACAGCATTACGATAGGAATATTCGAAAAAGTAAATCTCTCGCCAGCTCGGTGACTCTACAAGCATTGGCTGTACTGTAAAATCCAGATCGTTAGCACACWTCGAGTGTTATTGCATGGGAAGAGCTCACGTAGTCATTCAACTTCTGACAAGTAAATGGAGAGACGCAAACAGTTCCGCCAGTCCAGCTAGTGGCCGACATGTCAAAACTCGCGTATTGCAAGGGAAAACGGATCATCTCACCCAGTGCCGCCGCACTGTCCATACTGCGCAACGGTGCCGCTTGTAGGCGCGGTAGTAGTTGGGGCACGGGTAGTCGTTGTTGTAGCGGGAGGTGCGACAGTGGTAGTAGCTCCTCCTCCTCCTCCACCTCCACCGCTACCGTTACAGCTGAAGACGGAAGGTCCTGGGATCGTGTAGCCAGAAAGGCTCTGATAGATGTTGATAGTGATACCAGGGTCAGATCCTGACAGAAGTCATTATCGTATTATCACCTGCGTTCAACAAGTCATAGCGTACCATGGTATGCACCCGGGAAGCTGACAGTGGCAGGATTGGTACTTCCACCACCGGTGATCTGAAGCTGAGCACACTCCATCTGTACGTGGGATAAATACTTTCAACGATATGACACAATGACGGATACATACGTAGAATTGAGCGCCTGGGTAGCTTCCCGCAGAATGCAAAGCTAAGGGTGGTAGACATGAACGCAAGCTCCAAGAATAACGGACTATAGCCCTCTCACCGATGAGCTCAACACGCAGCAGGTATTGTCCTGCAGGAATGCAGCTTGGGATCGTGAAGCTCATTTTACCCTTGTTCTGAATCAGTCTGTCCACACCCCAGGTGCCTCCACTCAAGCCATCATGATAGATCTTGAACCATTGGAGGCCCGTCACGCTCGTCTGCAGCGCATTGGGAACCTTGGCACTGTTGTTCATGTATGTCAAAATCACCTTTTTTCCTGTGTGCGGATGCGCTACTCACAGATAAGCCAAGACTGGGCCATGGTGAGACGCATCGATCGGGTCAGCTGCATCACTCGGGTCTGCACCATTCAATGTATGATGCCATTCAGCAGTGACTTGGGCACCAGCAGGAACGGTAATAATTTTCTGCGAGACAGGTTGATGATACGGATTGATTCCACCGTTACAGATGATATCGTTAGAGTTGACATCTGTAATAGGCTGCACACAAGGTCCAGCGTTCAGTATTATGAAAACGGGCCAAAAAAAAACGAAGGAACGCACCCCGTCGTAATCGGGAACACGGATACCCTGCATATGTCCTTGAGATACGCCATTGACGTATAGCTCCTGGAAGATGGTGTGAGCAGAAACGGCGCTTGTCAGGCAAGCCAGCAGAGGAAGAATCAGTGAAATTCTCATCTTTGAATGTTGAGGGTTTCATTCCAGAGCAAGATAATATTTATACGCCCACGCAAAAAGAGTGGTGCCTCAACCTCGGAATGTCATTGACATGTCTGTGAGCGATGCAGGCCCTGAGAGGCACTTGGGGAGAGTTATCTGAGCTTGTTTTAGACTCTTGGCATCAGATGTCCTTGACCTTGACATAGAGTAAACCGTACGGAACAAGCTCTTGGCCCCTTGCGCCGGAAACTCGGAGGAAACTGCGGAAGTTGACCTAAAGATTGCGGGGAAGTAGACTCAGCTCAGTGTCACATTGTCGAAGCCCATCTATTTGACATGTCGAGATTGACCCGCAAGCATACTACGTGACCGCAAGCCCCACTGAAGAGAAGAGGAAAATACCGGACGTCTGGGAAGTTGTTGTTTGGATGAAAATAGTCCAGGGCATGTAAAGAAATGCATGCAATTGCAAGGGCAGAATAACGGTGGAGTGAGGTTGAAGTCAAAAGTAGCCAAGCTAATTCACCTGGAGATTCCCTTCTCATATCCATTTTGAAATTCAGGTAGCTGCGACAAGTTTCTGAATCACCATCATCGCACTGTGACAGGTTGTCGGAATCGATCCTCGCGTTGAGGGACTCCGAGGGAGACAGTGACTCTGGACCAGTGGTTGATAGAGAGGTCGGATCTGGGCTCTAGTCATGCTTGATACTCGTGAGCAATTTGTAGCGGAGGTCCGCCTGGTGACAATGTGTTTACTGATTGAAGAATGTCGCTGAAGCAGGTCACTGAAGATTGACGCGCTTGAACGCATTGCCATTGATGCTTGTTCCCAGGCTCCGTCAACTGTGTCCCAGATGAACTTCTCCCAGATTTAGTGGTGCTCGTGGACGCATTCGAAGTCATTCAGATCCAGAGTCTATACTTGTAGCCACGAGCTTGGGCCCTCAAGTATGCTTGGTTTTGTGGAGTTGGCGCATGGCAAGTATCGATATTGCCAGGAATTCTTTGACCGATCTGCTTAGAGGAAGTTGGCAAACAAAGAACTAGTATCACACTGTCAGATTGACATCAGAGGTATGCCATTATATACACAATCTTGTCCGATTCATCCTGTCGAGTATCTGTTGACATCGGAGCGCAGACTACCCTTCCATCGTATATATCTATCCCTTTCAGGAAATAGATTTTATTCGCAACCCTCGCTGGAATGTTGAGCTCCGTGACAGAAACATTCGGCTCACTTCCTTCCAAACCTATGTGTATATATTTCAGTCTTTGGTGAATACTCCTGTCCCTAACAATAGCAGATCTGTTATAGAGATGCCTGGTAGTTGTTCGCGTGACCACTATTCCAGCAGCACAGTGCATATGAGATGCACAGGTCAGTGTAAGCCGACAATCTGGGTGGACGGCAATAGCCCCCATGGAATAATTGCCCACAACTCGGAGCTCACTCCTTTCTGTGTTCAGTGACATAAGGGAGATCTCGTATTTTCTACCACGTGTCAAGTCTTCGTCGGTTCCCCCTCCGACAATTACAATGCGTTTTGAGAAGGTTGAGGGGAAAATACAGAGGTCAATAAAATGGCGGGGTAGCTTCCCAGAAAAAGTTGGTTGGAGCTGCATAGGCGGAAGTTCCGAACCCGCTGGCGCCCATCCCGAAACGTCAGGGAGATTGTAAACGTCGACCATAAACCCGTCATAGCATTGTATGTATTGGCCCATCGTCGCGGCAAATTGGCATCTCTGGTGCGCTGGATTTCCAGTAGCGGTCATAGCCGAACCCTAGAGTTCGATATATCCGATGCTTCAAGTTAGCGCAAGAATCAAGTCCAAGACAGTACCCACGCATTGAAGTAGAGCACGTAACTCCTTCCCGGTAGAAAGGTGGATGAACACGACCAACTGCTCCTCGGTGCGGGGCCATTTACAGCAAAATAGGATCTCTTCGAAGAGTTTGAGCCCCGGAAATGCAGAATTTATTGGCCCAGGCCAGAGGGAGACTTGAAAAGCCTTGACTTCTGTGCTGAAGTTTTTCACAGCATCGATACTGGTGACACATCTACTTGGCCAAATAAGATATCATAAGAAGCCAAACCAAATCACCACTTACACAGTTCTATTGTCAGAAGAAACTTTAGCGATGCGTAATACTCCTGAAGCTTGATTMAAAAAAATACGATATTGCCTTGTGCACGCCAGACGAATGAGGGAAGCTAGTATCTAGAGGTCGGGTAAATTCGTATCTGTGTACGGGATGCAACAAAACTGGGTTTTCATTGGTGCTGTCTCCGATGTGGTACCAGACAAAGCTTTCCGGGTCAGGGTGGCGCGAGAGCCAGAGGTAGATCAGGTAAGGACCTTGTAATCCAACAAATTTTGACCCGAGAGTCGGACCCAGGAGGGTGATAGGTTTCGGTATTTTTGGGGGTGTATCTAGCCATTTTCGACCGATTGTTGCCGCACGGATGATAATGCGCTCAATATCGACACTTGAACAAGACGTCAAGTCCAGTGTAGGAAGGGGGTCGGTGGAACGGCGATAAATCTTTATCCACAGGAACCTCTCCTTTGAAACACGGCAGAACCGTTTGCATACCTGCTCATTTTTCAGCTCCTGACCAGGGCGGCATGCTTCCATCCTCACCCTTCGACACCGAAGAACGTCCAATCCAGGGAGGTAACCCAGTACCTCTAAGAGAATGTCATCATGGAGCTCCATATTGACTAGTCTGCCACGGCTTGTCACCATTAAAACCGGGTGTATCGGAAGCCTAGGGTTCAGGCCTTGGTCGTAGCGACCTGAGTGGTGTTCAAGGCTGGTGTTCACCGTCAAGTCAGACGATGCACCGCCACAGTTGTTGCTCACGAAGTTGACTACTTATTTGATAGCCATCTTTATCCATTAGCTCAAGTCGAACCTCAGCACGTCCAACTTGTCTTAAACCTGGAAAATCAACAGTCTGGCATGAGCTATCTGAGATTGGCCTGATTGTGTCGCCGAAAGCATATATGTAGCACGTCCAGAGATTCTGATTATCATTGGGGCCGCAGAGTTCAAATGAGAATAGCAATAAACGGGGTAGTACTGCATTACCGATCGACTGTAGCTCAACGTCGCAATTTTTTCTCATAGGCATTGACTATACTAAACATACGCCATTAGCATTCAGTAGGGTAATCTCAAGAGAAGAGGATAATCTCACATAGGCATTCAGTGCCTGGCAAGTGTAAGGTGATACACAGGCAGTCGCGCCGGTCCAGCTATCGAATAGAGTATCGTCAGGAAAGAGTAGGCATGTATGCTGAGCTAGGCCACCCACCCAATACCACCGCATTGCCCGTACTGAGAAACTGTGCCGCTACTGGGCGCAGTAGTCGTAGTGGATGAATAAGATGAAGAAGTGGTTGTGGTAGAATGAGTGGTTGTCGTGGTTGTTGTCGTCTTGGGGGGTGCAACGGTCGTCGTCGATCCTCCGCTGCTTCCGCCACTGCAGCTGAAAACAGGAGGCCCTGGGATCGTGTAGTTCTTGATCGTTTGGTAGATGTTGATAGTGATTCCAGGATCAGACCCTGCCATTGTGATTGAGAGTCGTCACCGGCCATTGATTTCGCAAGACAACTCTACTTACCATGGTATGCACCAGGGAAACTGACAGTAGCAGGAGAAGTGCCTCCACCACCAGTTATTTGTAGCTGGGCACACTCCATCTATGTTCGTTGATGTCAACTTATGGCCAAACATGAGTTTAATAATCAGACGCACATAGAACTGAGCACCAGGATAGCTGCTTGCCGCATGCAAAGCTACAAAGAGCGGGTGAGAAGTTTTCTACTTGGATACAATACAGAGCTCATACTCACCAATGAGCTCGACACGGAGCAAGTACTGGCCAGCTGGAATGCAGCTCGGAATTGAGAAGCTGACCTTACCCTTGTTCGAGATAAGCCTGTCCACTCCCCAGGCGCCACCTGAATAGCCGTCCTCCCAGATCTTGAACCATTTAAGACCCGTGACATCCGTCTGCAATGCGTTGGGAACCTGTGCCCTGTAGTGGAGAGGTTTGAACACGAGTCTGAAATACCATACGACGGGAATCATCCGTACAAGTACGCCATAACAGGGCCATGGTGGGATGCATCAATCGGATCCGCCGGGTCCGTGGGGTCAGCACCACTCAGCGTATGATGCCACTCAGCGGTCACTTCAGCACCAGCTGGGACGGTGATAACGGCTTGTGAGATGGGTTGATGATAAGGGTTGATTCCACCATTGCAGATAAGATCGTTGGAGGTAACATCCATAATAGGCTGAAATTTTAACATTCAAGATTATCGATAGTATTCATGAATCTCGTAGACGTACCCCATCGTAATCCGGAACACGGATGCCCACGGTGTGTCCTTGGTCGACGCCGTTGACATACACCTCCTGGAAGATGCTGTGAGCTGCGGCGGTGCCTGCCAGCAAAGCGAGTGAAGGTAAAACAGAGGAATATTTCATGGCTGAACTTCTGAGGGGACTAGTCGCTACCGCAAAGTAACATTTATACCTCTGACCAGTGAAAGGAACGCCTCAACCTCGGAGTGCCATTGACGTACACGCGAGCGTTCCTGGCGGTTTGAGGTCTCATTGGAGATATCTCTGAAATTACAGGAGGTTCCTGACATCAAAAACCTTTAGCATCCGATGACATGAGTTCCGCGGGACTAGTAGGTTTGGACCTCTGGTGCGCTGGAAACTCGGAAGAAGGTAGGGAAGTAAGCCTGGGGAAAGAGAGGTAAGTCATCGTCGCGTTTGTTAGCCGCAGTCAATCGTAATTGACTCGTGTGTGTGTGTCCTTAGACGTGAAAGTGAAGAGAGTACCACACTCCATAAATCGGGAGGGTGGCCGAATGGAAGCATGTAAGGACGATAATTTATAGCTTTTGATCCCGGATCAATACTTCGGGGCTGACCTTCTTCAAGAAATCTCAAGAAACCCATTTTACTCTGCATTGTCCAACACAAATGCTGGAAGTCTCCAACGGAATAAAGATCCAACAGCCATATGATCTCACACAGGTAGTCTCCCCTGAAGGCTGTAAGCTGATCGCGAGTTGCTTCATGTCTGACCTACTGCCCCAGTTTCATCGTTCATAGTGACAGGAGGTTTCTACTAGTCGAGAAGCTCTAAGTATGACCTGGCAACGGTCTATATTAGTTTGAGTTAAATCAGTCAAGGGAATGATACCATGATCTATACATAGCAAAAGTCAAGTACGAAAATCGATTTGGTTCAGACAGTGGCTCCGAGGTTTTCTCTGAGAAGTAACAAAACGGCGAGTCCGCAAGGTCATATTCTGACAGCATCATTTGAAGATAGAAGAACACTCACAGACTCTAGCATTCGTGTAGGAATGGGTGTAAAAACGGCTACCGGATATACAGCAGGCTCAGCATGAATCACCACGCATGTTCAGACTCGGACTTGGGAGATGTCTTTCACCAGAGTGTTTGGGTATGTCAACATTCTATAGAAAACATATTAATATTACAAATTTTGGTAGTCACGACATTCCAGCGCATCATATCCTGGGTCCAATGCTTCAGGCTCAGGCTCAGGCTGTTCAACAGCTAAAGACGCTGGGTCCAGGGATGGTGTAGCTGCTGAGGCCGCTGTAGATGTTGACAGTGACACCTGGGTCAGTGCCTAGTATCCCGGTAGAGAGAGTGAGTCTGATATCAACTTTAATGGGCGAGCCATCTTACCCTTGTAGGCGCCAGGGAAGCTGACGGTAGCAGGCGAAGCAGAGCCAGAGCCACCAGTGATGTTGATCTGAGCACACTCCATCTGAAGTCGCCGTTGAATAAACAAATCGAGCTCATTGGGTGAATACGTACGTAGAATTGTGCGCCAGGGTAAGAGCTCGCAGCATGGAGAGCGATAAGCTCAACACGGAGAAGGTATTGACCAGATGCGATGCAGCTGGGGATGCCAAAGGTGACCTTGCCCTTGTTGGAGATCAACTTGTCGACAGCCCAGGTACCACCGTCGTAGCCGTCGTGGTAGATCTTAAACCACTGAAGGCCAGTAACGTCGGTTTGCGTAGCATCGGGTATCTTGGCACTGTTGGAAAGTACTCATATGACTTCATGATTTCGAATCGATGAAAACACAGCTCACAGGTAAGCAAGAACAGGGCCCTTGTGTGAAGAGTCGATAGGGTCGGCGGGGTCGCTGGGATCGGCCCCGTTGAGCGTGTGGTGCCACTCCGCAGTGACTTGAGCACCAGCTGGGATGTCTATAACAGCCTGAGAGATCGGTGTGTGGTAGGGGTTGATTCCACCGTTGCAAATAAGGTCGTTTGAAGTAACGTCCGTAATGGGCTTGAGAATGGAAAGGGCGTCAACACAAGAGTACGGCTTTGAACTTCTGCGGTACTCACACCATCATAGTCAGGCACTCGAATGCCAGTCAAATGGCCTTGATCGACGCCATTAACGTAGAGCTCCTGGAAGATGGTATGGGCAGAAGTCACGCTCAAGAGAGAGGCAAGAGATGCTGCGAAAAAAGACGTCTTCATCTTGAACGAATCGCTGGAGCCGCTACTTATTTTCTTTGAATCAAAATTCCGTCTTTTATACTGAGCGTCGAGTAGCGTGGCTCAGCGATAGAGAACAGGCTCCACTCGTCGCAACATATTCGGGCACCACAAACGCATAGTCTACCTCAGTGTTGAGAATGCTGCGCCAACGTTAAGCGGTTGTTTCGAAGCGCAACGAGTTCTAGCTATGCCTCAATAGGAAAATTGGAGTCTGGGGAACCCAACAGGACAATCAACGTTGGAGACCGCATGAAATTCGGAAAGAATTGCTCGGAACCAGATTTTGTCTGTCCTAGTGATCCAAGTGCCATCAGCTCTATACACAACGTGATTCTAGATATACCGTAGTCTATCCGAAGATAAGCATCTCCTGCCTGAAGTAATTGGATGCATTCAGGACTTCGTAAACACCTTCCGGGTCGCCGAATTCCGCCTGAAGCCTGATTCAAGTCATACCGTCAGGCTGGTGTCTTATTAACAAAAAATCTCAGCGATGTGGGTATGAGTTGAAGTCGGTTGGAGTTTGTTGGGGTTCATCCGACCTTTGCCAAGCTAGAGAAATATGCCGGTATTTATCCAACTAGCGGTGATCGCGGTAAGAATCACATTTTGGAAGCCTTCGGATGAGCTGCCGCTGGATGCCATGGGAGTTGACGTCTTCATTTGTGGTGAAGAAGGTATAACTTTAAACCTATGTTTCTGAAGCTTGTCGGAACCGGATTGCAACAAGAGTATGTACTCTTACCCGCGGATCAATCCTCCCTCCACATTACGTCGCCTTTTCCCCACTTCTCTGCCCACATAACCCGTTTGTGATATGTTTTTCCTGAGCTTCTTGAATTCCTTAACGAACTCGTCGATCTCACTATTGTTTGCTACCGGATTATCTGTGCTTGAGACAAATGTCGAGGCAACCGCTTCCGATGCATCGTCTTGAGCGGTGATACTATGCTTCAGACGCATGAGGAGAAATTGTGGAGTGTAGCGCTAGAGTGCCTCTCCCGTGAAGATGTTATCATGGCTGGGAAGAGGATACTGACCTGGTAAACGTCGCGTTGCTCCTTTTCCAATTCTTTCCATCTTGCTTCCAGCCTTTTTGCATCATCAAATGCGTCCTTGGTCTCAGAGCGAAGGTTATATAATTGCTGTTGCAGTGTTAGATTGTTCTCTGTCGGAGAGTTGGACTTTGTGTATAAGCCATAGCGGCGGACAACTAGAGCTCACGGGCGATGGTCTCGTTTGCGTATCCTAGTTCGGCTTGAGATTTGTAGAGTTCCTTAACTCGGTCAAGAGAGTGGAAGATTGCTTGGAAAAATGTTGGATCTGCCAGCAGATCTTCAAGGTCTTCACGCCTATATGTCGATTTCTTGCTCAATCGAATCCTTCTAATGATATCCTTAGAAAATGAACATACGAGAGGTGTGCAAGTTCAGGGAATTCAGCGAGGAGTGGTGTAGTCATATTGATGGCGGAGGACAAGAGTGGCAGCTACGCGTCAATTGTGCGTCACAATACGCGATAACACCCTGATTTAGGTCAACCATGACCACCATCGTTCCTGGTGAAAAAGTTGACGCTCAGCACGTTAATCTCAAGCTTGGACCTGGTCTTCTGCAAGTAACCTCCAATGGGCCATCAGAATCAGCCATAATCGCGACAAAAGCAGGAAAATTGAATCATTCGGCAAATGGGGCTAAATGGTGGATCGAAAGTAACTCAAGGCGCGTTCGTGAGCTTCTCGGTTTATTCTCTTGGAGGTCCTATTGACAAGTGAATAGTACGTGCCGGCACCGCAGGAGTCTGTTATCGGCGTAATTTCTCAGAGGCAAGGTGAAAATTATCGAGTGGACATAGGATCTGCACACCCAGCGACTCTGGATGGACTAGCGTTCGAGGGTGCAACAAAACGCAATAAACCAAACCTCAGGGCCAGTTTTATCATCTTGGGATCTTCTTCTATTTGACGTTTTCCCCAGGTTGGTTGTCTGGTCTACGCTCGAGTATCATTAGCCCACAAAGATATGGACCCAGAGCTTGAATGCTTCGACGCGCAAACACGCAAGGCGGAGGGTTTTGGAGAACTGAAGGGGGGATTTGTTGTGAAATGTAGTCTCAAAATGTGTCGAGAGTGAGCTCATCTCAATTTCATCTTATCTATAAGCCTCACTGGTCTGTAGTCTTCTAGACCCCAATCATTTCTTGTTGCCCTTGCTTGGCGGCAGATTTCCACTCGAAGCAGCCGTTGGCATGAATGGTCGGGTGTGGGTCGGCGCGAAAGAGCCTAAGCAGATAATCGCCATGGCCCGATGCATAGCAGCGGTGGACCCCGACGGTGGAGGTATGGATTTGAAAGGAGTAAAAGCTTTCCTCAATACATTGGATATATAACTGCATTAATGAAACACTGTTCTCTAATGTCGTCACTTTCATCTGTTCCTGTGAAAGCCTCCAATAACCTCGAACCTTTCACAAAGAACAGGTAGGGGCTTGACAGGGTTATGCGCCTGTATCCTCTAATATCCGAAGCAGGTCTCCTGTGACCTAGACCTTTAGGAGTTAAGTTGGCAGGATATACACTCTGCGGTACCGACACTGCTGCCAGGCGGCATGAAGTGCATGGAAAAATATGACCTCAAATGATGTGATGGAGAGGACGCAAAGACTTGATGTCGCAAAGGGGTGATGAACGAAATACCCCCCTTGCATTCGGTTAAACATTAACCATGAGTCCCTATCATAGCACAAGGAGTGAGCAGGACTCACCTGTTAAGAGGAATTTAACTATCAATCATCTTCCGTCATCCTCTGTCGCTTATTTGGTCTCCGCGAGGTGCTCGTCGTGCTCACGACCTCTTCCTCACTCTCTCCAGTACTTCGCATGCTCGCACTCGCTCGTTTCTTGCGTTGATATTCCTTGTCTCGTAGCCTCTTTTGTTGAGCACTAGCAGTCAGTTCTTGGTTCCTAGTTGCAGGTGGAAGAATAACGGTTGTGACTCCCGGGGTTGGTTGTTTAACATACTCGTCAGGGGGTCCTCCTTCGTCGTTATCTCCCACTAGTTCGAGGGACTGAAATAAAGTTAGTTAGAGCGCATAGGATCGGGTCAAAACGACTCGCCTTAGCAACAGTCAAACTACTGTTTGAGAATATTCTATCTTGGTCATTAACTTCATATTTCCGTCTCCCGGTTGTCTGATTCTTCAGGTAGCCTTCAAAACCATGAATTATGTTTCCACCACTATGCTGGGCAGTTTCATTCAGATACGTAGCCTCGAGAGTATGTATCTGAGCTTCTATTTGCGCCTACAAATAGCTCAGTGTTACAAGAGGGCGAGAGGCGAGTTTGCGCACCAGCTGCTTGTCAATGGCGCGTTTCTTCGGTAAAGCGCTCTGGAGCTCTTTCTTAATTGCTTCGTATCGCGACCGGTCTTCCGCTGTAGGTGCTGACTCGGCCATTGCTTGACTGAGTGAAATTCCCACTACCTCCAGGTAGGGGGCTCCGTCCCCCGCCGGTCATTTAAATTTGGCTGGTATCAGTATTGCACGTGGTATTCTCCCCACGCACAGCTCCAAATTGCCATTTTTATCCCATACCGGTTATCCCTACATTCGCCGTGTTGATGTCCGATGGTTGATGAGTAATAAAATGATTTGTCAAGTATCGCAAATCCAAACTTACGGTCTAACGGTTATCGACGCAACATCATGTCCTTTTTAACTGTTTCGATTGGCAGCTTTTCTTGCTTGCCAAGCGCTCTACAATCCATCGGCAATGGGGTCTACGTGCTCGAAAGGATTGATGCAGGGAGTGTTTCACCACTGCTATCCTCGGGCCACTGAGTCACTTTCGCAAGAGTGTTATTATCAAAATCCGACTCGTTTCCAACGCCCTTTGTATCTATTATGAATAACAAATTGCTTGTCTCATTATATCGCCGTATCGCCGTGGTTCCTGTCCTTCCCCGAACACATTTAGCATCGCTCACTTCTGTTATGGCCGGATTTTTACTTTCATCAACTAACTTAACTACCATTTCATAGCCGTAGCGTACAAGGTGCTGAATGTCGAGTAAAGCGCCCTTACAGCTCTCCGGAGGTAGTGGGCGTTTCCCGCAAAGCGGGCTTACTACATTATGAGTTAATGGATAGTGGCGGGACTAGAAGTATGCTGTATATGATCAGGTCATGAGCTGAGTTTGTGCTTGTTTAACTGGCTGGTCAGGTTCAATTCGCCCCACGCTCGCGGTGTAAGTACTCAGGATTGGCGCTGATGTGATTAGAATTGATATTTATGAGGCAGCGAGTCATATCCTAGGCCTCAGAACACGCTCAGCGACCGGGAATGTACGGGATAGGAACTACAGGATTATTATACACTCCGAAATTACTTGGACGTCACATAGGTACTCAAAGGTGAACGTATATTTCATTTCTGTTTGTACATAAGGCAATGGTGATAATACTACTCGCACACAAGAACGAGAACAAGCGTCGTGACAGTCGTAGAAAAGCTAAAATACAAAAAAGGAAAAGAACGTCCGATGATATCTGGTAATAAGATCTTTGTTACTCAAAGATCAATCAATCACTGCTGGTCGATACGAGTCCCATTCTGATCCATGCACCATTCGGGGCGAGCGCAGGGCGGTGTGGTCCCGGAGGGTTCATCTCCAGCATCCTTGAGCAAGAGAGCAACAACACCATGGGGCGGGACGTTATGAACCGTCATGTTGCGGACAGCAGTGCCATTGTCGGTGTGAGTCCACAAGTCCTATTACCAACGTCGTCAACTGTATCCCAATCTTCTGGTCATGGAACAACGTACCCGAACAGAGTACTGCCTTCCAGCACGGATCCATGGAGATTCAGTCAAGCTGAAGAACATATCTGCTGGAGTGTCGAGGTCGTTGATCTAAGGACGGGAAACGTTTATATGGATGTCAGATCAAGGGTGTTGACCATACCAGCATAAAGACTGTTCCATCTTGAGTCTCTCCACTCCAGTACTCCGCGGGCGTGGTATAGTTGTTCTGCCAGTCGGGCTAATTGAGACGCACGTTGAGCATAGACAAGCATGAAAAAGACGATAAGGCCTACACCGAGCCCCCAGCGGAAAGGAGTAACGGAAGTTCCGACAACGGGATCCTGATGAATGGCAATCAGTTCTTTGTTGGTAAGGATTTCAATCGTCTCCTTAGTAGCTGTGGAGAGCTGGAGACCGTGCACTTTGGTGAGTATTTTTGGATAAAAGCAGTAACGGGTGGACACACATCAGTACTCTGAAAGATTATGGTCGATTAGAAAAACTGGTGCTGCCTTGGAACCAATTAGACTCACGATAACCAGGGGCGACTTCAATAACGCCCAGGCGGTGAAATGCGTCTTCTGTTCAGCAATTGTTAAGTCACCGTTGCCACTAGATAGGGATAAGTCCCAATACACCGATAAAGACATGTATAGCGTACACTTCGAGCTAGAGGGAGTATGATTGTCAGTTGCGAGCTGAATGGGGTTGGTAAAAGACATACAAGATCTAGATCGTTATAACCATAGAAGTCGGCAGCCCAGGAAACGAAGGAGTTCCTTTCAAAAGGATGAATTTACATCACAGACAGTCAAGAGAGTACCACATACTGGTGGATAATGCTACGGACAGCATCCCAGTGGGGACCAATATCATCCGTCGTCTAGTAAATAGTTGTGAGCATACTTTCCTTTGTTATTATGGCCTTCACTAACCCTCCATGATTGACCGAATCTCCTAGCCCACAACCAAGGTTGCTCCTATGCCACAGCAAGCATAGTTCAGCAATAATATCAGGAAAACTCAAGAGCCAAGACTCACCCTTCCCCATTCGCAAAGGGAAAACAGGAACGGAGGATTTCCAGTGCGCTTGCTTAGTCTGTCAATGGCGTCTGCCATACGTTGGTACTCTGCAAAAATCGCGTCAGAATTTAGGTCCGCTCAGCGACGATGAAAAACTTACTCCCAACTATTCCCTCCTTGATGACCTCGTCAAAAGGCACTAGTAACGGATGTCAATCAACTTAGGACATTCAGGGGACCCACTGCCGATGACGGCACACTGGCGCTCTTTAAGCCCACTTACCAGCGCAGTTGTCATATCTGAATTGAGACCCAAATATGTCATCTTCTTTCCTCGAAAA
>JANIEX010000096.1:0-49122 GCA_027627405.1 Leucocoprinus birnbaumii
TGAGGTCGCTGTGCTCCAGGAAGAGGAACCGAGACTGTTAAATCCAGAGAGGAGGCACCGGAGGCCGTGGAGCCAAAGGAAGAGTTGCCTGAGGCTGTCGCTGATGAAGTCCAAGTTGCNGAGCCTGAGGCTACTGTGGATGCTGCCGAGACCGCAGCGGAAGAGCAAGCTGCTCCTAGTATCGAAGAACCCGTGGCTGAAGAGAAAGAGCAAGAGGCGGCGGTGAAGGAAGAGGAGGTTGCTGAGGTGCCTACCGCTGAGGTGCCCACGGCAGAAGAACCAACTGTCGAGGAGCCTCCAAAAGAGGAAGAGAATGTCGAAGAACCTACGAAGGAGAAAGAAGTCGTCAAGGAGCCCGCGAAGGAGGAAGAGGTTGTTGAGGAGCCTGTGCAGGAAGAGCCTGTGCAGGAAGAGCCTGTGAAAGAAGAGCCTACGAAGGAAGAGCCAGCTGTTGAGGAGACTCTGGTAGAGCAGCCAAAATGTTGAGGAGGTTGTGCAGGAGCCAGTCGTGGAAGCACCTGTCGAGGAAGAATCGGCCGTCGAGGAACCTATCAATGAGGAGCAGCCAGTCATCGAAGAGGCCGTGAAGGAGGAGACTGTTGTCGAGCAACCAGCGAAGGAAGAGGAGAGCAATGTCGAGGAACCTGTAGCGGAGGAACCCTCAGTTGAAGAACCTGTTATTGAAGAATCTGGCAAAGAGCCCGTAGTTGAAGAAGTCGTGAAAGAGGAATCAACTGTCGAGGCGCCTGCGGAGGAATCAGTCGCTGAGGAATCCTCGATCGAGGCCCCTGCTACTGGGGTACCACCTGAGGAGCCAGTCGCCGAAGAACCTGTGAAAGAAGAGTCTTTCGAGGAGCCTGTGAAGGAAGAGCCAGTTGTTGAGGAGACTGCGGTGGAAGACCCAGTCGTGGAGAAGCCTGCAGACGAAGAGCCAGCTGTGGAGGCACCTGTGGAGGAAGAACCGGCCATCGAGGAACCTGCCGATGAGGAGCAGCCAGTCATCGAAGAGTCCGTGAAGGAGGAGACTATTGTCGAGCAACCAGCGAAGGAAGAGGAGAGCACTGTCGAGGAACCCGCAGCGGAGGAACCCTCAGTTGAAGAACCTGCCATTGAAGAATCTGGCAAAGAGCCCGTAGTCGAAGAACTCGTGAAAGAGGAATTGGCTGTCGAGGCGCCTGCAGAGGAACCAGTCACTGAGGAACCTTCAGTCGAGGAGCCTGCAGAAGAACCCGTCGCTGGGGAGTCCTCAATCAAGGCGCCTGCTGCTGAGGTACCACCTGAGGAGCCATTCGCAAGAGAACCTGTGAAAGAAGAGTCTGTTGAGGAGCCTGTGAAGGAAGAGCTAGTCGTTGAGGGGACTGCGATGGAAGACCCAGTCGTGGAGAAGCCTGCAGACGAAAAGCTAGTGGAGGCACCCGTGGAGGAAGAACCGGCCGTCGAGGAACCTGTCGATGAGCAGCCAATTACCGCAGAGGCCGTGAAGGAGGAGACCACTATCGAGCAACCCGCAGCAGAAGAACCCTCAGTCGAAGAACCTGTTATTGAGGAATCTGCCAAAGACCTCATAGCTGAAGAACCCGCGAAGGAGGAATCGGGTGTCGAGGTGCCTACGGAGGAGCCGGTTGTTGAGGAATCTTTAATCGAGGCCCCTGCCGTCGAAGTACCATCTGAGGAGCCGGTTGCTGAAGAGCCTGCGAAAGAAGAGTCAGCTGTCGAAATACCTGCTGAAGAGGAACCCGTAAATGAAGAGCCAGTGGTTAATGAGCCGGTGAAGGCAGAACCGGCAGCCGAAGAGACCGTCGAAGAGCAACCCACTGCTGAAGAGGCCGTAAAAGAGGAACATACTGCTCTAGAGTCCGCGAATGAGGAACTCCCCGCCACAGGACATGTCGAGGAGGAACCAGTCATCGGATCAGTTGAGACAATGCCACTAGCTGAAGAACCAGTGCAGGAGGAAAGAGCTGTGGAGGAGCCTGTGGAAGAAGAATCAGCTGTTAAGGAGGCCGTTGTCGCGGAGTCGACGCAGGAAGAACTAGTAGCCGAGGAATCTGTGCAGCCTATCGTCGAAGCGCCTTCCGAGGAAAGTCAAGAATCCGCGAAAGACGAGGCAACCGCTGTCAGTGCCACCGAGGAGCCAACACCTGCTGCTGAAGAGCCCACTGAGGCTATCCAGGATGCTCCATCTATAGAATCGACCACACAAGAACCCGCCGAGAAGCCCACCACCGAAGTGGCCGTAGCAGCTGAAACAGCGGAGCACGAGGAGGTTCCAGAAGAAGTAGAGGAGCCAGTAGTCGAGGAAGAAGTCCCTGTCACTACTACTGTTCAGGAAACCCCAGTCGACGCACCCAGTGCAGCAGATACACCTGCCGAGGTCATGGAAGAGTCAACTGTTGAGGAGGCACCCGAGGAACCGGCCACTGAAGCGCTCGATGAGTCCAAGCCCGAAGTCCTTCTCGCCATTCCTTCCGCCGAACCTACCGACAAGAGTGAGCCAGCTGATGTTGATGAGACTCCATTACGGGAAGGAGTTGACACCGTTGAACCCTCCGTCGAAGAACCCCAGTGTACCCGTTGTCGAGAGTACCTCTGTCGAGGAACCCACTCAGCAGGTCACGCAAGAGGGCGAAGAAGAGCCAGTCGCTGCAGCACCTGTCGAATCTTCCTCATCTGAACCTGCGCTAGCCGGAGAAAATTCATTAGCCGACACAACGACGGAAACCATTATCGTCTCTGAGCACTCTGAGGACAAGAAGGAAGACGATGCCTCAGCGGCAGTCGAGGATATCAGCGTTGCCGATGGGGCAGAAGTACTCGATAAGCCTGCCCTCAGCATTCCCGATGATTCATCACAAGTTGAGCGTCCTAAGTCTCCCTGGACTCCCTCGTTCCAAGTTACAACCATTGGTCACGGTGTTTCGTTGCCAGCCGAAGGAGATATTCCAAGTCAGGTGTTGGATGATGTTGCAGTTCTTGAAAATGCTCCGCCGGCACAACCAGAGATTGTGGTCGATGAAGGTACGGCTGAAACTAACGCCGAGGTGCCTCAACCTGCGACAGAGGTATGCGACTGCACGTTCTTGAAATCCTTTTGCTCTAATACTCTCGTTAGGTGACTGAATCAGAGCCTGCAGCTTTGTGGACTCCTTCATATTCTGTCCATTCGCAAGGCAGCCCGAGTCCCTCCCATGCATCTCTTGAGCCTGGAGTTGTAACTAATGCCGAGCCGTTGACTACTCATGAAGATGCACCTGTAGCCGAAGCAGTGACTTCTTCAGACGCCGCTGGGGATGCGGAGGAATATACCGCAGTGGAGGTGGGGGTACTCGATACCGCGAGAGTCGAAGAACCCACTACAGAGCCTCAAGAAGTCGTATTTGAAGCACCCGAGGTATCCGAGATATCTCATGAGGAAGAACCTGAGCCAGCGGAGATTCCAGCAGCAGTTGAACAAGAGGCTGAACCTGAGCCCCAACCCGAGGAACTCCCTCAGAGTGAGACTGTTGTTGAAGAAACAGGACCTGTTGAGCCCGAGGTGCTTCAGGAGGCAAGCAGCTCTATTTTCTCTACTGACTCGAGTCTAACTTTTTACTCAGACTCTCGTCGCTGACGTTTCTTCATTGACGCCTCCTTTGGAACAAGAACGCCCAGTCTCTCCTTCCTGGGTCCCATCATACTCTGTCAGCAAGCAAGGCAGCCCCTTGCCTGAGTTCAAGTTCCCTCCCGCCGGCGGAGTCAACCGAGCAAACATCCACGTCTGTTTCTGCTACTGAGATTATCGAAGAGCCCACGGTCGTTCAGGATTATAGCTCGCATGTAGAGACTGTCGCGTCCCCTCCAGCTGTCGTAGTAAACGACGATCAACCTGAAGAAAGCCACGAGGAGCCCGCAATCGAGGAACCTCTATCGTCATCATGGACCCCTAGCTACTCAGTTACGCGGCAAGGCTCGGATATTCTGGAGGAAACACAAATCGAGGCGCTCACTCTTAAAGATGAACCAGCTGCTGAAAGAGAGGTATGAGTTGCAATTTCCGCTAATGAACCTATGTCCTATCTCACAACTCGTTTTTATGAAGCCGAGGCGCTCACTTTCGGAAGAAATGGACTCTGGTGCCTTTTCTCCGACAGCCTTAATCGGTGCTGGTGTCGCAGGGGGAGCTGCTGCGCTTGCGGCCTCTGCCATGTTCAGAAAATCCGCATCATCCTTGAACACCACGGAAGAAGTAAATACTACCGTCTCTGTGAACGGAAATGCTACTCTCTCGGAAGTTTCCCAAGAGAAAAACTTCCCTACGGTCGAAATTCCCGACGAGATCAAGTGAGTCCCACTTCATCTAGCTGCTCCTGGCACTGCTAACAGGTGCCGATAAAAGAGTGAACACTGCTTTGGCGCCCGTCGATGAAAATAGTGCTCTCGACACAAGTTCTGCACTTTCCCCCGATGCATCTCCCGCATCGCCTCGCAAACGTTTGGAATCAACAACATCCTCTCGCCTCTTCCCCGGCGGATGGTTCTCCAATACTTCAAAGATACCTGACGAACGGACTTCCCTCGAAGTTGCCCAAGGCGTCTTTACGGCAACCAAACAAGGGGCAGTTGAAGAAACACTGGTTTCCCCTACTATGGATCCAGTGACCCCTGTTCGTGAGCAGTCCAGCTCCGATAAACGGAGATGGTGTTTGATCATGTGAGGGAGAATGCAAAAGGACATCGTCTGTTTCATTCCCTTTCCCTTGTGCACAAACTCGTATCTATTTTATCTCCCCATCTCTGTCCTTTCTTTTCANGATTGTTATGATCATTTATGACTGGCAACCTTTTTCGTGGTTAGGCACTCTCTTCGTTCTTCTTAATTCCATGTTGATACGTGTGCCCACTTTAACGACTCTTGGAATGCATCTGGTAGCTTATTTCTACCGTAATCACTTTTCCCTCAGGAATATCATGCGGATTTCATTTTATTACCGCTGAGCGCAAAATGATTGAGTTCTGAGCGACTAGTTTGCCTCCTGGACAAAGAAAACAGCGAGTCGTTCTCGTTGGGCTGAGAATATCCAGGCCTTGAAGGCATTTAATAAATAAAGCTGAAGATCACAACCAATAGCATCGAGTAGGTCACCCAAGGGTAATATTGCACCCAAAATACTCGAGTCGACAAGTTGAATACTTCAATTCTGCTTCGACCTCCCGGGGAAGAGTTGACTATTGTGCTGGGTCAATGGGTTCCATATGCGGTAGCCCACTGACTTCAAACAGTTCTTACGAGAGGGAAAACAGAAATAAGAGTTACTTGTCTAGCTAGTTGATTAATACTATAGGCAGTAGAGTGCAATTGGGACGATCTCCGTCGACGGGCGTCTCGCTCATGGCCACCTTATCAGGCGCCGATGGCATCCCATGACCCTTTCTAACTTGTGACCAAGAGTCTCTGGGCCAGGGTTTCCAACTTGGGCTAGTTCCTCATGACCCTTAACCACCACCCTGGAGTTGGTAAGGTACGGGAACCGAACTGCCCGGTTGTCGACCCTTTGTTTGAAGAAAAAGAGGGCAACATGGGCGTATGTCCATGGGCTCCTTCACTGAAATCGAGAAGACATAAAAAGTTTGGATCCGACCTGCCTGGCTCGAACAGGCGACATTCAGATGAACCCAATTACAGTCTGACGCTCTTCCAACTGAGCTAAGGTCGGTTGTTGAAATACTGTGAAGTTTTAGCGTATATATACGTCTTATTGAGCGGCTTGAACATGCTGCAAGTTTTTTCCCCCTGTATAATCATTCTGGTTTATCTGGTCGTGAATTTCATGAGGACATAAACGAGAAGAGACAGATGATCGATTTGTACAAAGCAAAGAGACTACCGAATAAAAGAAAGACAGAAACACGGCTCGAGTATAGAAAACAGACAACCCTAGAAGTAAATCGAACCATCACATGTACACCGACAGCAGTTTGATAAAAATAATAGGAAGAGATATGATAGAAGATGAGTAGTATTGAGGTGGATACAAATGCATCGACATGATGCAGCTTGCTTTATAAAGCAAGGCAAAAAGAAGGCCGTCTCGCTGAGAACGAAGGGAGGGGAAATGAGAGGATGAATGCTCATCGTACAGCTAATGCAACTCAAGATAGATGTACATCCATACAGGGTTATGAGCAATAAAGTGGTTGCGCGATAAGGGAGAAATAACGTGTGTCAGAATAAACTGGGGATGAACGATCTGAAAATGCATCGTTAGAGTTTGTACAACAAAAACGTACAAAAGACACTCACACAGCACCCATTCCAACCGCAAACGCAGCGACGCCCCAAGCAAAAGAACGTGTGCGTGGTTCCATCTGGAACCTCACCCGACGATTCGTTGCAATCGCGCGCTCACCCACTTCCGGCTCCTTAATATTAAGCTTATACTCGGGCTCTCCCTCTTCTCTACCCCGCTTCTTTGACGCCTGTACCTCCGATGTTGACTCCTCTTCGCCAGCATTGGCCTCCGTATCCTCTTGCGCACCGTCCTCCGCCGCTTGTTGAGCCCGTGCGGCCCGCTGAGCCTTCAGATCCGAGATAAGCTTCTTCTGCTCAAGAACATCCTCGTCATGCAACTGCTTAGCAGCCACTTCCTCTACCTTGTCACCGTCTTCATCCTTCACGTCTTTATCGGAAACCGGAGTCATCTGTTCCAACCGTTTCTTCGGTGTCTTTGCCGGTGTGTTGGCTGATGTCAGGGCCGTAACGGACTTCAGTGCAGGACTCTTCGCACGATTAGACCGTCGCAGAGGGGTTTTTAAAGGAGATGCGTCTGTAGTTTGAGGAGCAGGTGAACTCTCCTTCCGACGCTTGGGAGGATTAGGAAGGCTTCCGGTAGGCGAAGGGGTGGGTAATGAATTCACAGCACCACGGTTGGTTGAGGTTGCGGAGGACATGCTGCCGGCATTGGCCACAATTGAGGAATTCGACGCCTGCTGTATAACGGTGGTCGTCGATGCAGCCATAGTGCTCCGGTTGACTTCCGCCACAGATGCAGAGGCGGCAGCAGCTTTGGCCGACCTCTTGTAAACGGTATTGGGATCGGGTGTGGCATTCACGACAATGCTGATCAATGGACCTATCGCATACTGATCCCCCAGCTCAATGGCTAATTCTGGTGCGACCCAAGTCCCAGCTAGACGCGTGATATGACTTTCCCTAGATGAACCGTTGGTCCCAGACAAATCGTGGTTTTCCTTGACCCAAAGCAGCTCGGCTCTTTCAGCCTCTTCGCTTGCGAGAGGGAAGGCAGCACGAAACATGGTTGTCAGACTGACTGCCCCAGTGTCGTACCGACGAAGGATGAAAGCGTGGCCATTCTCCTGGCGAAGGGGCTCAGCTGGTGGTAATGAGACCGAGTAAAGATTGGCGTACTGTGGGGGTTTCAACCTTCAGGCGACCGACCTAGAGGTGTTTAGTACATGATGAGTATGATCGTTCTTCAGAATCTCATATTCACGCACGAGGATTTCCTTGCCTTGGCAATTGAGCTTCTGATACTTCACTTGCGGAGGTGGGTGGGCCTCAACTGAAATTACGTGAGACGTTGCAGCGATGTGGCACAGAAAATAGAAAACACACTGATGTTCTGTATCCTTGGGTTGGCATATTTGACGGGAAGCTGTGGTCTAGACATAATGGAGGACAACGCGCAGGGCGTGACAGACAACGAGGACGAGGGTCGCAACCGTGAGGGGCTTGTTTGGCACTTGTTGACCTTGCAAAACACGCACCTTGTCTTTCCCACGGTCAGTATTAAACAAACCACGCGTCCGTGCGAGTGCTTAAGGTAGGGAACATCAGAATGAATCACCCCATTACATAATCATTGATCTCCCAACCTCGCTGCCTCAATTCCACCATGCACATCATATATATGCACAATTGAGCTTCAGGGCACTGAAGCAAGAACACCTTGGAAGATTTCCTAGAAAGAATTTTTGGAAAAAATTTGGAATTGGCGAAGATATTTCAGAAAATAATATTTTATTTGAAAGTGGCTCTTTCATTGAAATAACACATTTGGAATGAAAAAAATTGGTCAACATATTTTCCCTAAAGCATATTTTGCCGCTTAGTAAGCATTTGCATAGGCGCCCGCGCACTGGCGCTCACATATGACGCCCGTAGATGGCGGCTTGATCAAGAAGTAGAGGCCTTACCCCCCATTTATAGACTCTTTTTAGCCCATAAAATCCGGATTGTAGTTAAATCTATATCTTAGACCAACTACTGGACACAAGAGATGCAGTAAGCCTTTTCTCAGCAACCTTCGGTCGACTTCGGGGGACAGATTTTGCCATTTTTGGGCGTCTATCAACTAGCTTACATAAGGTGATAAGTTTGAGTGTTCCCTACCTTACCGGCGTTCTTAGATAGCGTGAAATTCCAATAGTTATTTCATTTTCAAATAATCTAGCGACACAATCTCCTCGTTCTTGGTACAATTCTGCGTTACAAACTTCTTATCCTTGCTCACGATATCTCACAGAGGCGCACTCGACGATCGCAGATAAGGAAGCATCTGGGCACATGGTGTAGTTGGTTATCACGCCCGCTTAGCATCAGTTGAATGCATTGCGGGCGGTCCCCGGTTCAATTCCGGGTGTGTCCATAGGTATCTGGTTCTTGAGCTGTCATTTTTGTATCCAGGTCCTACCATACAAAACTGAGGACGCAATCCGTGCCTTTGTCCTCGTTCTTTTTACAAGCTACGAAAGAGCAACCTAAGTTGAGGACTGAGCCAACTGTCAAACCCCGGAAAGTATGTATACACTGTCTTTTTACTACATTTTGGAAGGAGCGAGGGATTCTACATCTACGAAATACATTGAGCCAATCCAAATCTAGATACCCAAACTCGAGCTCTTCATTTCCTCTTTTCGTATGCCAAGGAACTGTGGCTTTGCCCCAAGGTTCTCCGTCAATTCCTTAACACCAGCCCACCAGACTTCCTTTCCTCTCCTGTTCACCATATCTGCATGTTGGTGCATAACCTGCACAGGTACCCATTCAAGTGAACTGGACTGAATAGTGATAACAGCAGCAGTTTCAGGGTCTGCGCTCCGCTTCTGACCTTGATCAAGAAGGATCTTGTGGTGTGTTTCGATGAACGCCATGCATTGGAGCGAAAGTCGGACGGCGCGGGCACGATCCAAGGGCGAGGGTACACCTCCCTGTAAAGTATGGCCGAGAGACGCAGATCGGGCATCAAAGAGGTTACCGCCCTCCTCTTGGAACATTTTAGTGAGAACAGAGGTGCTGTATACATTAGACGAAGCTTCGTTCCTTAAAAAAATGGTCAACAGTCAATAACCAATTAACGGCTGTATGCCGATGACTACGCACCTGATAATGATACGGCCCTCTCGTCTGCCCTTGACATCATAGGCGTAACGAGTCTTCAGGAACCTGACGTCGCGGCGGAGCATATCGAGGGTGATAGGATCCTCCGGGGTATAAACGAGTGTTGCTCCAGTCTAATATCGAAATTAACAAAAAACCACATGTTCGAAGCATTGGTACTTGCCGCTAGAGCACCCATGGTTGCAATGTAGCCGCACCTTCCTCCTTGTGTTTCGACCACAAACACACGATCACGGCTGGCACTAGCACTCTGTTTGATAGCATCACAGGCACTGACCAAAGCGTTCAAACTGGTATCGCTTCCCAGACTGTACTCAGTCATTGGCACGTTGTTGGAAATGGTTGCGGGAAGGTGAACCATGGGTATATGGAAAGCAGGATAATGCTTACGGCCTTCCTCGAGCTGCAACAACGCGTGGAAGCCTTCGAATCCTCCAATGATTACAAGAGAATCAAGACCATATTTCTGGAATTGAGACGCCACTGTGCCGATGTCAATTGAGGGTAAGGATCGATTAGTTCCAAGCTCAGATCCTCCGCGAGCGCTCCAAGCGTCAACGCCTAACCAGGAGAGTTCATCAACGTTGTCATCCAAGAGACCACGGAAACCGTTATGAATGGCGATGGGGACATGGCCTTGCCGGATACAATACCGAGCAAGCGCTCGTGTAGCTGCATTCATGCCACCAGCAGGAGCGCCCATACTGGATTCCTGGTCAATATACGCTGAGCATGAATTTACTATATGTCAGCTTACTGGACAATGCCGATGCGCATCCTCTGCAGAACAGTCAACACACCATGCCTAGACACACTCACAAACACTTACAAGTTCAGGGGCAATTTGAGTGCTTTCGTCAAAGAGAGAGGCCACAGCAGAGAAGGCTTCAAAGTATTCCACGAACTCGGAGCCGCGAGCTGCCAGTGCTTTTGCAAAGTCTTTCGCCTTGACGGCTCTGGCAACATCTCTCGTCTGCACACGTGAGCTACGGAAATGGTCATAGACCAAAATATGAATACAAACCTTTTCAACAGCCTCCATGAGTGGTACACGAATGATCTTGTTTTCTTGGATACCAATCATGTAGGAAGGAGTTCCAGGCTTCGCCTCAAGAATTGCCTCAACGGCTTCGACGCCTTGAAGAGTTGGCTGATATCACATTTAATCAAAATTTTCAGAACCTGAGGTCCCTCACTGACCAAAATCCGGTCCATTGCACAAGGAGGACCACCACGTTGAGTATGACCGAGAGTAGTAACTCGCGTGTCCAGTCCAAGACGATCAGTGAGGACTTCCTTGATGTATTCAGCCCGAATAGGGTTGAGTTCCGCATCGTGAGCTCCCTCAGCAACGATAACGATGGTCTTGCGTTTTCCAATTGACCGATGCTAGGAAAGGTGTCAATTGAAGTGAAGCTGTCTGACGAGTTGGCGCCAACCTTCTTGATTTCTGCACAAAGCTCATCCTCCCATGGATTCGCCTTCGGAGGTCGTTCCGGGATGAAAATGAAGTCAGCGCCACCACTAATTGAACGGATGAGTTCGGCATGTATGAATGAGATCAGTAGAGCAGGACGCACGCAACACCTGCCAACACAGCAAGCCAACCACAATCCCGACCCATTACTTCTACAACGAATGCACGAGAATGACTGTACGCGGTTGAGTTGATGTTGTCGATAGCTTCACAGATGCGCTGGAGCGCAGTCGGCGCTCCGATTGTGAGGTCAGTCAACGACATATCATTGTCAATCGAGCCGACCAAGCCACAGATACGAAGATGAGAGTGTTTTTGGACTTGTGCATCAGAAATGATACCTGAGCGAGATAGAAATTGTCAGAGCCACGAAGGCGCAAATGTCGACGATCGAGTCTAACCTTGATTGTGAAGTTCCTGAATGAGGTCAGGCCATTCAGACCTGAAGACATCCGCGCCGGTAAGAGAGCCATCACCACCACAAACAACGATGGCGTCAATTCCTTCTTTGATTAGATTGTGCGCCGCGGCAAGACGGCCCTCATGAGTCCTGAATGTAGCCGAGCGAGCTGTACCGATCAAAGTACCTCCCTAAAATATCTTCCATTAAGTGTTTGAAAAAAAAAAGCCAGTTTAATCGACGAACCTGAGAGTACCATCCTCTGACATCATCCCATCCAACACGAACAATGTATCGTCCTTTTAGAGTACGACCGCCAACATATTCACTCGTTCCATCCTTTAAAAGATCTCCATCACCGAATCTAAGATTGTGAATGAGGTTTTCATCGGGTTTGCGCCCGGGAAGAAGCGGCTGGGCCTGCTTGCTTTCTTTTTGTGCATTTGCAGCGTCGTTGAGCACTTCAGCCTCTGCGGCTGCATTAACGAGTTCTGCTTGTTCTTCTGCTGCTTGGGTGTTGCCGCGGACAAGGCCTTCGTAGCCCTCACGGACAACCCACATTTCACAGCCTCTACATGAAAATCAACTCATTGATCACTTCGCACTTCGATAGACTCCTCACTTGAGAATGCCAGATCGAACGACGGAGCGCACGACGGCGTTCATGCCTGCGCTGTCGCCTCCGGATGTGAGGATAGCGATCTTCATGTTGAAGTCGTGAGTAGTATGTCAGTATCGAACTTGAGGAAAGGCGGGGATGATCGGAAGAAAGGAGAGGGTAGAGGTAAAAGTTAAGAGGGACCACGTAAAGTGGATGAGGAGGAAGTGAAACAGCGGTATATGATCGATGATAACAAACTGGGGGTCGCGCCTCTTTAATCACTTTCTCGTCTCCGCCCACCGTACTCCTCTACCCGGTTCGCTCGGTGCGGTGATACAGCACGCTCTGGACCTGTATCGGCCGCCACACCGTACTTTAAATCCTTTCGCAATCATTGTTACAATTGAACTCTGTAGGAAAAACCTGACATCCTCGCAGCTTCGCTCCGAACAGCCTTGGTTCCAGAGCAACGGCTCGAGGCCGCTGATGGACTGATCTCATTTGTGGCCATCACCGCCTTCGACCCTGGGCTGCCCTGGGTGATCCTAGAAGATGGCATATCGATAGGAGAGGTAACTGCCAAGTCGTTTGCAAGTCCGCGCACGTTGTGATATAGGAAAGAACAAGACTCAGTGTTCTCACAGAGTTCTGGATTCCCCATGCTTCTTTCTGAGGTCTAATTTATAGTTGGCATCTGTTGATCTGGATTGAGAAGATCTCGCTAATGGACTTGGTATCAAAGAATGATTCTGACGTAGACTGATACTAGCCAAGGGCGACGACGTTTCGTGAATGAATGCTAGGTATTCCATTAACCTGAGCCCGAGCATCCGGCTTCGATGAACAAATGTGAGAATTGCTATTTTACTGACAACAGCTGACTTAAGAAGGCTAGATGAGTCTAGAGCATCTCGAATGGCGAAAAGGTCCACGTTCGTGGATATAAACGCTCAAACAAATTTGAGCACTGGACTGGCTCCCGGCTACACCACCCATGATCGTAGAAACTATCAAAAATCAGCAACGGATGATGATCATGATTACTGGGGCACAACTTACGAGAGCCAAGATGAGACCATATGAAATGGTGGTGGCGTATAGGTATATTAACTAGTTATC
Organism: Leucocoprinus birnbaumii; assembly: GCA_027627405.1. NCBI lineage: Eukaryota > Fungi > Basidiomycota > Agaricomycetes > Agaricales > Agaricaceae > Leucocoprinus > Leucocoprinus birnbaumii. Next base: position 12,995 of record JANIEX010000096.1, read on the forward strand.
TCGCTCCTTGTGGAAAAATAAAATCGTCTTTCTCACTCAAGGTGCCCCCGATGTGGCGAGGGAGCGGCAGCCGTTCATTTTATGGGTCTATATTAGGTGTGTTAGAATGGCTTTGTTGAACATAATGCATGCAATGTTTAAAATTAAATAATGACGTCGTAGAATTCGACTACCGAGCCTGCCGGTTGGTAAGGCAGATGGAACGAAGTCATATACTGGATCATTGAAGGGTCAGACAACGATATTTAGACGGAAGCAAAGCAGCGGTTCTGAGGTAGCCAAATAGGTTGATTGTTGGTCCTTGTATATTTACTGAAGGGGCGCGAAGCACGAAGGCCCTCGTGGTGCGGAGCCCGATATGAGTTACCGTACGCAAGACACCGGCGTTGTGTCATGCCGGACGGTATCTGAGCTTGACCTGTCCTATGAAGTCCAGGTCAAGTGCCAAGATTGGTATAGAGTTTGAAAGACGTATTCGGAATTTTCGAACGTTGGATGTAGATAGCATATGTCGTGCCTCAAGATATAATGATCAACACTCGGATAAAATCCATAGACGAGGAGATCGAACACCAAAAATCGACAGTCGGACAGCCCGAGAATGATTCCCAGTGTCGTAGACCCCTAGGCTTCTAACAGAAGCCGCGAGGCAAGTTTTGGCGTACACACTTTCGGATTTAGCCAAGGGCCAATGAATGGGGTGTGATTTCATAACTCGAGAGTGGGGCAGCAAGCTATTGAGCAATAATAGAATGCATATAGTCTGTGTTACCGAGGACGCGGATTGACCAAGAGTCAACGAGATGAGGCATCGTTATAGTCGCGAGAAAAAAATTGTGGTGCTCCCCTCGGTGTCAGCCAAGATTGATGAGAACAATTCAGATTTGGTGGTGAATTTCACAGAGGCCCACAAATAGACCTCTTTATTGGATGAGGCGTCCATTGGTTTGCGGCAAGATTTTCGCGGGCTAGCGTAGAGAGAGAGACCCTTGACACTTTGCAGCATGTGCAATATCCAACTTTGTTCTGTCAGATAAGGTTGTTGGGCGCCTGTGGAGTGCTCTCAACAGACTCAATGTCCGATATGTTTCGGAGCGCAGGCATTATTGGGGTCTTCACACATTACCGGAGATAGAAGTCTTCAGCGTCTTCTGTGAGAGATAAGCCGAGGGTGTATTGATAATACGGAAGGGTAGCATGATGGAGGTAGTAGAGTGGGGCAACTGTGTTTGTACCTGGCAAGGCAAACAAGGCGAAATTTAAAATGCATACATACTTATAGTTATTCCGCCTCCTACTGCGTCTTCCTTCCGCCTCACCTGGATGGTGTGCTGCTTCTCCTTCATTATTGCCACTGATTCTTCCCAGCTATCTTTCTTCCAGCTCTTCTCCCAACCCTCCCAGCACCCATTCCCTGTGGTGAGTCAGACCCTGGTCGCATAAACTCACGCTCATACTGGCTATTATAGCATCGACACGATGTCGTCCCTTGCCCCGAGAACGAGACGAGCTATCAGCGCATATCCTCCCCGAAAGAACGGTCTACCCGAGCACTTTGAGCACCTCGAGCCCAATGAGCTCAACATCGAGAAGAGTCCCAATAATAGCCCTCATTTAGAACCTGCTCAGAACCTTGGGGCGATGAGCCGACTGCCGGCCGAACTGCTCGCCCAAGTCTTCGAGCATTGTCTACTCGACGATAGCTTCCCACGTCCCTGCGTCGTCAGAGGCCCCTCTACTCCTTGCGCATACATCTTCTCGATGGCGCTCAGTGGCACTGTCGACACCGTCTCTGTGGACGAAGCTCCATATAGTTTACAGAGACCCGTCGATCGACGTCCCGATGGCTTCGGACTGGCTCCAACGTTCTGGCTGTCTCCCCCTCTCCCTCTCCGTTTCCATCGATTTCAACGAAAAGCCGGCCCAGGAAATCCTCGATCTCATTTGCAGCCATTCGTCACGCTGGAGCCATGTCAGGTTCGAATTTCGCGGCCTGTATTGTCCCCCCATGTATTCCCTAACCCTTGCGGAAAACAACACACCCCTCCTGCGTGCCTTCGAGTTTGATGCTCGTGACATCAGCTCTGCAAATATTACGCCCATGATCTCTCTCCTCAATTTTGCACCTGAACTCCGCGAGGTGACATGGGTTGATGACCTAGCAGATACACGTCGACTGATGGAACTGCCCCTCTCCCGCCTCACCCTCCTATCCATCACCATGACCCATGGAACCCTCGACTATCTTGAGCTCCTTGACCAATGTTACAATCTTGAACATATCCGCATCACTCGCCCCCGTCCAGGAGATACCCGACTACTACGGGAGCCCCTCGTGCTCTCTAAATTGACCTCGATCAACATCGCGTACGATCTGACCGCAATCCTAGATTCTTTGGTGCTGCCTGCGTTGAAACACGTCCGAATCCACGCCGAAGGACAGGCGGGTCGGAGCACGGGTCGGAGTGTAGGCGCAGGTGGAGGAACGGCCGAAGGAATAGGAGGTGGGGCATGGTCGCCGGTGAGCTTTTTGTCACTCGTCGAGCGTTCGTCGTGTACCATCGAGTCCTTATGGCTCGATGCACCCATGACAGAAACATGTCTTGCACAGTGCCTTGAAATGACAACTTTATCTTTGACCAAGTTGACTGTCGCTAGCGTTACCGTCACTGATAAGTTGCTTTCGAGCTTAACGCACTCACCTGTGTCATCGTCGTCTTTGTTATCTATACCCTCTGCCTCTCCTTGTAGCTCTTCTAGTTCCCTACCATTATGTCCATCGTTACAGGAGATCAGCCTGAATACCCCTATATCCTCTTCACCGGGCGTTCTCCTGGAAATGGCTCAATCGCGTCTAATACCAAATCCGGACAGGAGGAGCCATAGTTTTGCTCTTCATATCTGGGATGGGCATAAGGATTTGCAGTCCCTCGAATCACTGCGCTCGGAACACTCACCTTTGGGTACCAACTATTTCAGCCTGGGTGTGTTGACTCCTCCGCGGAATGCACTTTCCAACACTGCTGGATTCCCATCGCGACCACGCCTGAGAAGACCTCTCAGCGGAAAACGGCGAACGTGCCAGAGTCGATGAGATGTTGTCACATCGCATTTGCTATTGCACTGTTTTTATGTATGCTTGGGAGAGAGGCGGAAGAAAAGCGGAGAGAAAACAAGAAAGAGGGCTTCCAGCGCGCTTCTTTATCATCGATCCCAGGATCTGCCACTATTTCTCCTTACGCCCCTTCATTTCCGCCCGACTTCGTCACCTGCCATCACTTTGAGTCGACACTTTCCTCTTCCTCTTGATCCTTCCAGGTTTCTTGACCCCACTCACGTTTCGAGTAACCATGTGTCAATGTTTCTTATGCTTCCATCACCGCCACATACCCTTCCTATCTCCTGCAATTCCTCCTTTGATGTTCAACCATCATATACTTAGACAATCATGCATATCGGACAGTTGGGCAACCGACAGATTCGTGTTTCTTGGTGGACTTTTTCGTTATGCTACTGAATACCAGCGTAATTGTTTCCTGATATTACAGGACACCCTCTACTATACCCGAAGGCTTTTCAGCTAGCTCAGCTCCNCAGTTGTACATTTTATCCTTCTCATATTGTAGATATTCTTTCACATGTGTAACATCAGTCCAAATACTCTGATCGTCTTCGGAGTTGTTCAAAATCGCTTGCACCAGCAACTACACCCACTAGATCTTTCAAGCCAATCACGACAAAACTCTGGCAGCCCCGATCAGTGATAAGCATAGTGAATTCGTTCAAGAAATATCGTAAATAAGAACCCTCATTACAGAAGATGCAACACAACGATGAACAATTATCTACCAAACGTGAATGGGAAAAGGTACAAACTACAAAAATACAGATAGTATCCAATCTTACTTTCCATACTGTTCGTCAACAAATGACAAGAAATACGGAGGCAGTCATTACGTAGATTTTCTCGGCCTGCAAACCATCGCTCCCTGGGGCGCATACAAACCACTAAGATAGACATTTCCGTTAAGAGAATCTTTCAATCCCGTGGCACTGGTCGAGAATCCAGTACCGTTACTCTGGAAAATCGTCTCGACAGAGTAACCCTTCGGAATCGCAGAATAAGGAACCTTCTCGTTGGCGGAGAAAGGCGCTTGCAGGTCATAAAAAGTCGCGTTGGTATCTACTTCAGATCCTTTCGTGATCGACACGATCCAACTTTGGCCAACGGCGCCAGTCTGGTTGGCAGCGACGTGGACAACGGAAGGGAAGTGTGGGTGTCCAGCAACAATGAGTTCTGAAGTCTCGTCGTTATGCGATTCGGGCGCGTAGTACCGAATGTTGTCAGGGCAGAAAGGAACAGGTACAGCGGTCTTGTAGGTCAACTTGTTGGTGTCTTTGTCGCGCGTATAGAAAAGAACTCGGTTGAGGGTTGTCGATGCGATGGCGAGTTCACCTCCACCAGGAGAGAGCGAGACACCATTGGAGAAGGGAATAAATGGTGCCTCAATGGTATGTTCTTTGATTGTGGGAGTGGAGGGGGAAGAAGAGGGAGGGTTGAGCGTGACATGTGCGACGAAACTGAATGGGAGACCAAGAAGGGTTTCAGTAATCGGTACAAATTTGCCGAGTATAGGGAGACGACGTGTGAAGAGGTGGTCGTTAGAGACGTAGAATGAGTCGGGAGAGGTAAGAGCGAGAGCATTAGGAGAGATGAACCAGGGATGGGAGATGGTACGAATGTAGGTAGCGGAATTGAGGTCCTTGGGGTCCAAGAGGAACTGTTCGATGACAGTACGGGCACGCGCATGATTGACTGCATACAGGTAGGATCCATTTCCACCATATGAAGGCCATACCTCCAGACCAAGGGGATGGAAATCATGTCCTTCGGGGTAGTTCTTCAACTCTAGTTTGCGCAAATCGGGCTTTAGGGATCCAGTGGGTGGCTTAGGTGTTTCTTCAGGAGTTTTCTTTACTGTGCCCCTGATTTTATCGAGGATGCTTGCAGCTTTCTCCTTCGCCCCCGCAGGAGGAGCATTAGCAGCCCCGTTACTGGCATTTTCTGTGGGCTCGGTATATAGCCAGAGTGTTGCACGAGGATTCGGGTCGCGCAACGGGCCATAACAGTATTCCAGTTATGACGGTTGGGGTCACAGCCGAGCACTAACCGGCGCTCTTTGAGCTTACCCGAGGCATCGTGGAGGTCCCAAAATGCAGCATCCTCGCATGAGGCAATTTCTGGTGTAGCCGCAGAGCCAATATCCTTGCAGTCCGCTTCGAAATTCCCTCCAGCAATGTAACCCTTCGGCAACGGAGACTTGTTGAGAATCGAGTTTCTAATCGTCTCTCCATTCCGGTAATATATCACGCTCTAGATTATACTGCTGTCAGTATAGCCGTGACAAGGCTGATGAATGTACCCTTACTAGGATGAGCGTCAGCAACGCAAACACCCGGGAGGACGAAGACATGTCTCTTCTATAGTTTGTAGGACACTCCTATGGCGACACAAGTCAGCAAGCACAAGCTGAAGGAGAAAATGGGGAAACACATACTAGATGGTCAACTCACGCCTGTGCTCGGGAATGGCGGGATGAAGCTTGTGCGGCCTGGAGGAGTCGGGAAACAAGTGGAGAGCAGGCGAACCTGAACTCATGGGAAAATCGGTGTCTGATGTGTTTGATGGACCACCTTCCCACTGCATCAACGGCAGCATGGCAAGACGCAGCAGCGAGCCGCACCCACTAATAAGCCACTTGCCTCATTTCTTGGGCGATGTCGAGCTCGTGGCCCGGTCGCTGAGAGCGGGCTTGGGCTAATGGAGGAGTATCACTCCCGTGTAGAGCGGGTTGCTGACTACTTTGAATTCGCCTCGTGCGTTCTCGTCGAACAATGGAATTGCTTATCCTGCAAACATCTGAGATAGAGAATCCGTCCGATCTGCTTCTACTCTATAGGCTGACGTCTGCGTGGGGTTGGAAGACTATACATTCCGGTCATTTTTTATCTTGTGGATTACAAGCAACAGGCGTGGATGTGATACCGTGCAATACTTGAGGCAACGGCTCTGGAGCTCCTCGAAACCCGCCGCCCGGCCGAACTATAAAAGGGTATGTGATTTGACCCAGTGTTCTGGAAGAAGACCTCATCGTATGAGCCTTTCTGGTTAGGTAACCAGTGCCACATGAACGCCAGGCAGGGTCCTGGCATTTTGATTTATGTCCCGGACAAGCCCCGGAGTTCACTATGATCAGAGGCGGGAGCGTTGTTTTCCGAGCGCAGCTCCTCTTTCTTCTCTCAGCTGGCTTCCATCATCCCTGTAACAACGCTGCAGGCGTATCATGTTCAGTAAGTGCGGGCTAGTCCGCCTTGGGAGTCGACTGACAGTTCTTTGTTCACTGCCTCCACCTTCATGCATCAAACTGATACAGTGAGTTAGCGCCCCTCTATATTAGTCCCAGCAAATCAACAAACGTCTATCTTCCATTTACGAAAGAACAGAATAGACAAGCATTAGTCGACGGGCTTCTCCGGATACATTGACCTTGACTTCGCTGCGCTCATATACGCCTCTACAGTTGTTCCACTTTCCCCTCCACTGTCGACAGCCCGACGCCTGCTAGCTTGCCAAGACGTTGGCAAAGCTCACTCCACTTCAGGGATAGACATCCTTCTTGGACCTAGCTTGGAGCCTTTGGATACCGGCGTTTGGCTGTCTTGGTCCTCCACCACATCAGTCAGTAAATTCTACCCTCGAGAAACTGTCCTGGAGTAGGGATGCCCCATGATATCTCTATCAGTGATACTTTTGGTGTGTCAGGCTCGAACTGTGCTTGATAGTACGCTCACACGTCCTCGTCTTCATCAGGCGTAATGCTCATTGGAGCGTTCATTGCCATGGGCGTCTTATGGGATTACAACGCTACAAGTGAGTGAACCACCGCTGGCTTACTACACCACCTATTCTTCTAAGCGACTGATGTACCTCTTTTACCTTTAGATGTATTTCTACTACATGTATTATCCGGCAGATGGTTTCTCAATCAAGTTACTGGTGAGTGCCTAGTCTCCGTTCAGAAATTTACTACAACTAATGGTTGGTTCGGTCCTAGGTTGGATCCATCTGGTACGAGTTTCGAGGTCGACAATCGAATTTCAATTCATATTCTTGACAGGGTATTGGACACACTTCACATCATTTTTAGTGAGTGCCGTAGATATATATTATTAGCGTTCTAAATTTTTTTCAGTGTTGCCAGGCTGTTCATCACTATCTTGTACGTCAAAACTGACGAAGGTCATCCTGGGAGGTGCTGACTTAACGGTAGATACGAGGGTTTTCGGAGGCTGCACTGCTCAGTGATGGGGTCTGGTGAGTCAATATATCGATAAATATTCGAGTCGGATCACCGTACTGACATCTCCCCTAGGTCATTATATGTAAGTACGCCTCAATATCTCTGCGTAAATTAGCAGCTGAATCACTGGCCCAGGCATCCGTAGCAGTGAATGTAAGTCTCCTTCACCTTCCCTGATATTCCCCTTAAATGAGCTCCTAGGTCTTGATTGCGTTCATCTCCCAAAGGTATGCTTTTTTGTTCTTGTGAATTACATTCCGCTGACAGTATACAGTTTCTTTACGATACGAATACATAAACGTAAGGGGCTACTCTTATTGTGAAGGACAGCTAAGCTGAATCGCGGCTCGGCCCCTAGTTAGCCCTGATCAACAGAAATGGTGGATTTCCGGACCGATTGTGGGTATCCATTGTCTCTCATCAGCTCTATTCTGACTTCTTTCGACAAGGGGTTTCTTGTTTTTGCACATTTATGTAAGCTTCTTGATAAATTTCGCGCCCACAAAAACATCTCAGCCCAGTACTATGGCCCTAACACAGGTTTTGGAATGGGTAAGAAGCTTTCACCTCTTCCTTCCCTCAACTTTTTTAATAACAGTCTGTCGTATCGCAGAGACTATCGCGTACTTGTGCGTGCTTCCTGGATATCAAAAGCAACTCAACTCATGCGATGGATAGCTTCATCAAAAAAGAGTTCATCCGACTCAAGGATATCACAGTGCGTCTGAAATTGTGGTGCTGAGGTTTGATTGAGCTTAGTCCGGACGTAGCTAATTGCTGCGACGCCCTTTGGCATCACTGCAATTCTCTCCGACATTGTCATCGCTCTCGCTCTGTGTATCTTGCTTCACAACAACAAGAGCGAATTTGAAGACACAAATCATATTATCAACAAATTAATCGTCTATGCCATCAATCGTTGCCTTTTAACCAGGTGCGCGCCCATCTAAGTGTTGATACCTGATTGATTCAGTTTTGACTCATGATTGATCTAGCATCATGGCCGTGATTGAAGTTGTCTTGGTAAGTTGATTTCGAAGGATGCCCCGTAACTGGCTCAGACCAAAATACAGTTCGGTGTCACCCCCAACCCGTTTTATACGTTTGGAATTGATTTCGTCATTGGAAAACGTAACGCATCTATTAAACGTGCATTTATTTCAGTGCTCATTTCCCTTCTGTCCAGTCTACGCAAACTCGTTGCTAGCTGCCCTCAATGCCAGAGGATCCATCCGAACCACCGTAGTTGAATGTAACTCGACAGAATTGTCAACGAATTTTGTTGCTACCGGCATTGACACAGAACATGAGCACAGCATACTGCACGTTCGGAGTCGTGAAAACGCGCGAGACCATCGTGTGCAGAGCGTTGGTGTTGAACTAGAAGCAGGGGCTAGTTATTCGGGGGTAAGTCCGCTTTTACACCCTCAGAATTGGAAGTGGTCTTAAAGATTCTGATTTACAGAGGGCGTCGACAATGCAAAAATCTGGACAATCGTGGTCTTGAACTACTTCTACAGTACCGAGGATTGGGACTCGCTCGTCTCTGGGTAGATATATATTTATATATTCCTCTATATATTTCTTTGGATTCTTTCCTGTGTTATGAGCGCATTTATGTATGTATCATTGGTCATGGACACGAAATTCTCTCTCTTTCTACGCTGCTCGAATGTTCAGGTTCAACTCTGAGATCCAGCAAGGAGGATTTTTCCCTTGGCTTAATGGGTGATTAAACTACTGACGATTTGCTCGCCGGGCAGCAGCGAGCATCGGTGTCCCGGGTTCATCAAGCCGCTCCGGCGGAAATTTGAGCAGTTAATAAATAAGCCAGGAGTCCGTCTCCCGCGTTCTGACTGGTCTTGGGCTTGGGGCTTGAAACATGAGGTGGTCGTTACGTTCGACGGTTCAGATTTCTGAATTCAAGTTCCCTTCAAAATTAGAACTCTGTATTTTCACAATTGATAAGGGCATAGAACTTTGACCCTGGCCTGATCTCGATCATCACTTGTTCCCATTAATTGGGCTGCCAAGCTGTCCCGAGCCGCTTGCCTGATTCGTTCCACGGTCACTTTCTAGTTTCAGAGGAATACTTCTCTGTCAATCTTCGCAGCAAACAGCTTAGACTGGAGTGGGTGGACTCGAAAATGATAACTAGAACATTGAAGCTCTTAGCTCCATCTACCTTGCTTATCGCATGAAACAAATGCCGAAGACCCGATTATTTCTGAACTTGAACGGCTCTATGTTCTGGCTTGATAATTGACTCGAGGAGCCCGTCTCTGTCGTGGGTATGTACCCATATGACAAAAATCCAAAACTCCAAAACGATACTGCCCCTGTGACAACCCCGCATAAACAGCTTCTCGTCGCTCACACAAATACTCACACTCGCCGCTTCATCGCTCTGCAAAACACTCTCAAGAACGATCCGAATACCGAACCCATTGCTGCTTCGGCAAGAGATGGAGCAAGGCGAAAAGACGACCAACAATCCTCCGACAGAAACCGTTGCGTTGAGCTCTCCCGAGGCCGACGTCAAAGAAGGCGACGTCAAGGTCGCCTCACCATACAGAAGGTGGAATGAGATCCGGTCTGCCACTCGGGCCCTTCCAGTAGAGATCCTATCCACTATTTTTCAGCTCGTTTGCACATCGTTCCCTTCCTTTCTTTGTTCAGGCGATTTTCACAGGGAGACTTCACTCGAGCTGAACACATCCTATATTTCAGCGCTCACACTCTCCGCCGTCTCGCACTGGTGGCGAGAAGTCGCTATATCTACGCCTAAAATGTGGCAAACTTTGAATATTCGGGTCGAGAATGATCAATCGGAGAGAGCAGAATTATGGGCCAATCAGTTACGATTGTGTATCGAACGCTCGCATTCCGCGATGGACCTCGTCCTTGATTTTGGATCCATAGCTGAAATTGGGAGTGCCTTGCGGGACATGCCACACCCTCGAGACACCGGAATCTTTCTTGACCAGTTAGAATGGCTGGTCTTCGTAGAATATCCCGGAGCGTTCAAAAACCTGTCGCTCCTCGGGCTCGACGAGCTGAGATGGTCTCAGTTGTCATTTTTGCTGGAGCCTCTATCCCACTTAGAGGAACTCCGGGTGGATTGTAGTTGGGTGTATTATTTACGCGCCAGCTTAGAGATTTCAAATCTGCGAGATGTCCTCAGTCCGCGACTTACCACGCTCGACTTGAGCTCTTGTCCTTACGATCTATCCGTAGAACTCTTACTTCATTGCCCAAATCTTACTCGGTGTCGGTCAATCATTTCTATCCAGCCACACGAGGAGTCAACTTGGACCTACCCAATAGATCACGACCACGTACTTCCACGCCTGGAATGGCTACACTGGAGCGCAATCAAAAATCGCAACACCTTGCGCTTTGCAACCACCTCGGCTCCGTCCCTACGTTACCTGAAGTGGGCTCATCATATGCCGTCTCCAGATGACGCCCTCGTCTCCGGAATAGATACCGCATTTATTCAATTCCTATCTACAGCCACCCAGCTTGAAGAGCTCGACATTGCTATCAAAAACCGATATGTGGCCTTACCGGCACGAACTCTAGCGTTCTTACCCAGAATCGTCGATGCGGCCCCCGTTAATGTCCAAAAACTGACGCTACATGTAACCCGTCGTCAACTAGTGACCACTCCCTCACCCTTCATCACGCCCCTCATGGGACGACATTCAGCACAGTCTTCTTCTTTGACCATACCACTGCCTACTTTGAAGGCTTTATCTCTCGTACTTGATGAGCCTGGGCCAATGGATAGGCCTAGCGTTCAACGAGAGGATTGGATAGCCACAAATCTGATTACATTCTTGCGGCAGCGCTGGCAGCTCGGGCTGGTGCACGAGTTCCGCCTATCATTCAATTTTACTTGCAAAAAATGGGACGACAAGGTATACGAGGGATTCAGAGAGCTCATTCGAGAGGGGCTGCGGTTGGAAATAGATATTAATGATGCGTCAGTTCAGTGGCTGCAAATGTAGCCGTTTTGCGCCCACTGACCACTTGAATCTCCGTTCATGGTTTCTTGGGGTAGTTTCTCCACAGTTCACTTATGTCGTGGCGGGACACTGCCTCGAAGCCACAGGCGGCTGATCTTAAATTTCCTCCACACCAACCCGAGCTTGGCGTCATTACTCTGACGTATGCGGTGCCCGAGCAGGGCATCTAAGTCTCAAAGCGCGCCAGTACTAGAGAATATTTACATTTGTTTCTAGCTATAAGTTATATATGTCTCGACTTGTGCCACCGCCGCGACTGCGTGTTGACCATATGGCGGTCGAACTTCTCCGCAGCAGACACAGCAGGATTCACCTATTGGATCATCTGGTTGAGAAGAGTCTCTCTTCTTCTGTGTGCGCCTAGAGGACCAGCACAAGCCCCTTATGGCACGAGAGCTGAGTGATAAGAATAGTAACTGAGGATCAATTCACTGAACCTTCCCAGAGCCGGACAGCTTGAAGTTACCACAACCCTGACACACGACCCTTGTTCCCTCCCTCCACCATGTCCGCTGCCGCGGCGAGGTTTCTCTTCATTCTCGTCCTTGTTCTCAACGTCGTTCTCTGGTCGAACAGTCGTTATAACCAGGCAATTGTCACCAAGTCGATTCATCATCGAGAAACCAGCCTTGTCCGCAGGATCTCAGCCGAGCTCTTGCAGCATGGAGAAATCAGTTCATCGAAAGAAGTAGGCAGATCATATTGCACCTGAAGCCTTGAGCCACCCAGCTGATGAATTCCAGTGTTATCCTATGACTATTCCGCAACAAGACCAGTGTTCGCACGTTGAGCAACATTGCCCTCCTTCTACCACCTTCCTCTCCATCGACTATCTTCATTTCTATTTCTGCTCAGACCACGTGCTTCGACCACTTCTCTTCACTTCCTTGGTCTTATGGTTGATTTTCCTCTTCTCAACTCTCGGCATTAGTGCATCCGACTTCTTTACTCCTAATCTCGCATCCATCGCGCAGCTATTAGGCCTCGACGAGAATGTAGCGGGAGTGACCTTTTTGGCTTTCGGCAATGGCTCCCCTGATCTCTTCTCGACGTTATCCGCCATGCGTGCCGGCTCAGGAAGTTTGGCTATTGGAGAGTTGCTTGGTGCTGCGTCATTCATTGTGTCGTGTGTGGTTGGCTCCATGTGCATCATCAAACCTTTCCGGGTGCACAAAGGTCCATTTTTACGTGACGTCGGATTCTTTACAGTTGCTGTTGGTGTGGTGCTCTACATTCTCCACGATGGGGAGTTACAGATGGTTGAGTCTGGTTTGCTCGTTGGGATGTATGTGCTCTACGCAGCGATAGTCGTGGTTGGAAGCTGGTGGGAGAAGAAGCAGGAAAGGAAACGTCAACGTGAAGCGCTTGTGCGAAATGAGTATGGAGCGGACATGCCTGTATTCCCTCCGTATTCTGATGAACGTGCGCCCGTTTCGTGAAATCGTCAATTTCCTCGGTTAACGTCGGTTTAGCTTCCACTTCAACTCGCGCTGAAAGTGATACATTGGATGTGGAAGCACCAACTGCCACAAGAGCACGCGCTATATCCTCACCCGTACCTCCGCCTCCAAGTCTACATATAGATCTTCCTCAACGACCTCGTTCTCGGTCTCCATCTCCTAGTCCTCGACTTTCCCAGTTGCCACATTTCTCGTTAGTTGGCGCCCTTGAATTTCGAGATGTTGTTGCATCATTAAAGCACCAGGCGGCGAGGAAGTCGCTTGACATATTCGAGAGCCCCGTCACACCATACGCTGGGGGGCACTATCATCGCGATCGAACTCAATCAGCGCGTACCGCCAGATCAGAGCCTCATTCCCTTCATACAAGCTGGTACAGAGACGAAGAAAGCAATGGTAATTTGGCAGCAAATCTTCGTCTGGGCCGGCGAACATCGCGGCCTTCCAGCGTCGTGTCACCAATATCACAAGAAGAAGAAAGTCGTATTCAGAGGAGAGACGAAGGAGAAGGGTATTTTGGAAGACCTAGTCGCGACGAGGACACAATGGCGGCATCTATGCCTTCCATATACCGAACGCCCGCGTCTCCATCCGAGACTGAGACTGAGGAAGAAATTTTTATACCCCCTTCAAAACGTCAGCGCGCATGGGGAGCGATTAAACACGTCCTTCATACCCTCTTCCCCACCCTGCATCATTTTCGCCAGCAAAGTATCCTGGGGAAAATTGCTTCAGTCTTTGCAGCACCTGCAGTCATGCTCTTAACGGTCACACTCCCCGTAGTCGTGATAAGGTATGATAGCTCATACCAGACTGCGGAAAAACTCCTCAAAGACCATGACGCTCAACTGGTTGAATTCGAGGAAGAAGGCGTGGAGCGGGTGTTGATAGCAGAGGAGGAAGTACAGGAAAACTTGCACGAGCTGTCTTTCAACAAATGGCTGACGGCCGTGCAGTGTGTTCTTGGACCATTATTTTGTGCCGGGGTTTTATTTAGTAGGTTTTTTCGTGATGCTCAGGCAAAATGGATATTGATAGCTTCTAACAGAGACGAACAAACATGAAGGATGGATCATGTTGGGAACAGGGGTTGCAGGACTCATAACTGGCACCTTGGTATTGATATTCGCAACTAATGGATTACATCCTACTGCGAAGATGGCAAGGTGTTCAATGGGATTTCTTGTAGCCATTGTTTGGATCATGGCCATTGCGGATGAAGTGGTACATGTCCTTCAGGTTTGTTCCTACGTCATCTATGCTCTGGATTTTGCCATTGACAGATATGTAGACCTTCGGACACATATTCGGGCTCTCCGATGCTATTATTGGGCTGACGATATTCGCTGTCGGCAACTCATTGGCAGATCTTGTGGCCAATATGAGTGTTGCGGTACGTCCCAGCTCAAACATAAATCTGCATGCCATTAATATTACCTCACAGGTTTTCGCGCCGATTATGGGCTTCTCGGCATGCTTTGGTGGCCCAATGCTGAATATTCTTCTCGGAATTGGACTTTCAGGTTCATGGATCGTCCACCAAACACAAAAGCCCTATCATGTCAGCTTATCGACGACGCTCTTGGTTAGCGCCATCGGCCTACTGATTCTCCTGGGGGCAACCCTAATCTTCGTGCCTATGAACGATTACTATCTGACTAGGCGCTGGGGAATATTGCTTATCGCGTCGTACGTGGTAATAATGACTATCAACGTCATCGTTGAGGTAATGGGAATAGACTAACGACAGAGTCGCTGGGCAACATTCCTATTTTCGTCATTTGTTTCCAAATTCTTCCCTTCGACTTCGTTTCGAACCGTTTTTGCTTTCGCATGATTTGTATTCAGATAGACATGTTTTTTTTTGCTTGGCATCATATTACTCAATTTGCTGCTTCAACGGTTTCATGGTCCATTTATTTNCCTAATCTTCAATTGCATGTATTATACCGAGCTATATCATGGTTTTGGACATCTAGCACTAACATATTTTAACTATAAATACGACGGCTGGGCTCAGCCGATGCTTTTGAAGTTGCTTTTGAATGATTAAGCCATGGGCCATTCTTCGAATGCACCTTGGCTAAATCGGAAGAAGCTAATGTTGCCATTATCCACTGCCGCTATGACAATGATCTTCTTGCCCTGCTTTAGAGCGGCAAATGGATTAGGCCTCCGCTGAGGCTCTAATGGCGGGGGAGGAAATACGGAGGGGAAGAGGCATTGTAGGAGAGTTACTTTTGCTTGTAGTGGCTTATGAGGTGCTTTGGAGGCAGAATCTGTGGTAGAAGCCAAGGCCGACTCCTGGGGGTGGGAGTCTCTGGAGGGAGCTGAGGCTGAGGCTTGGGAGAGTTGTGGTGTGGAGGTGGCGCTCATGGGTTTTCCGCCGTAAGCTTGACGTCTAAGACGGGGAAGAGGTGGAGGAAGGTCTGGTAGAAGATTAAAGAGAGCCGATAGTTCGTGTAGGGTAGGAACTGGCGTTGTACGAGCACTGGGGTGGGGGGTTGGAGTAAGTTTTATGAGGTTTCTTTGTGGGGAGTGACAACTTACTTGACAACAACAACCTGGAAGTCGGGTAGGGGTGGTGTGGTTTTCTTAAAGGGCGTTGACGGCTTAAAGACATTATAGAAGATTTTGTAAGGAGAAGGTGGTGATTGAGAGTTCTTGCGTAATTGATGATGAAGAGGTACACTATGCCCAGAGGGAAGGAAGCGGAGGAGCCGGTAAACCGATGCTGTGGAGGTTTGATGAACAGTGCACAATGTGGTACTGGAGAGAACGAACCATAATCATGGTACAGCCATCTGCTCGGCCGAACAGGCTTCCACCAGCTCAAGCCAGAAGTGAAGATGCGCATAATTCCTGAGAAGATGGAGGAGAAAGGTAAGAGTATGCGTCGTAGCAGCGACGGTTGTGGTTTTGTGAGGTCGAAGGGTGGAGGCATTGGGTATGACTCATTTGGTGCGTCGTTTCTTGTCACCGCATACCCAAGTCGTCGAAGGTAAGCGTACACCTTTGGCAATGTCGGAGATGATGGAAATAATATGCAGTCAAAGGCTCACCTGGAATTTCTCCAGCGTCAAGTTCTCCTTGCCAATCATCTCAGCATATGCCTGCTGTACGCTCATCGGAGCACCGGCAATTCCTTCGAATCCCTGCAGGTGGGAAGTGTCCACGTCGGACTCCCCCCAGCAAAAAAGAGCTCCTCTTTCTATCAAGTAAATGGCCTCCTCTGGCAGGAGCTCCAGTCTTTTCTTGATTTTCGTTGCACCGTCTTCATCAAGAGTTGGACGAGCTGCAGAGTGTCCCATAGAAGTGAAATGGATCCCACGTTGGACAGTTACTTGAGTCCTTGCAAGAGATGGATGCCATATTCCGTAGCTGATTCCTTTGCTAAACAAGACGGTCAATCAGGAGATGAGATGAAGACGAGAGGATAGTAATTGCCTTGCGATAGTACGGGGTGTTCGCAATGTATCAAACATAGCCGCCCTTGACCGTTCAAGGATATGGGTCTGGAGATCTGTTCCCCCATGAGCTCTGGGTTCGAACTCCTTCTCGCCGCGTCTTGGGATGACCGGACGAGCAGCACCAGGCCTAATGCATCGAGTCAGTTGGATCAAAAAATTGGGAGATAAAGGGAGTAGCAATACAATTTTGTCCAGTCAAGGCCCCCGTCCTCGTCTCCAGAAGATTGATCGTCATCTTCTGGCTGCAGACCTGCAGGCTTTGGGGCAAGCGAGTTTGGCACTTCGAATGAGTCGTCCATAGTCGGGAGATTGATCTGAGCTCAAATCAAGCCACACTTCCAAAAACGCGTAATCTCGTGACCTGACGCGGTCATTAACCGCTTCCCTCCTAACTCCTTTCCTAACCCATACCATCATCACCATGGTCCATCTTCGCATCAATGAACCAGAGTCCAATCCCAATCCCCACATAAACTTTATCTCATCGTTGCCTATGCCCGACGATAAAGACTCAGAGGAGGCAAGACAGCTCCTGCGAGCGTTAGCGGCACAAGTACGACCGGTGATGAAAGCACATGGCTTCACTGTGAACAGTTTCGAAGAAGTATGCCATTTTCTATATATGCGGTGCTCTGATAGTCAATGATCAGTACGAATACAACGCCGTATTCGCGGGTCGAAATTGGAACAACGGCGAGACAATCGGTCTGCCACTCCTTCTTTCCCTTATGTAACGCACAGAACCTGACTATATGCGGCAGAAATAGTACTACGGCGTGCAGATGGGTTATATAGACCAACTTCCTGGCTGATGAGCACACTATGTCATGAGGTATGCCTTTGACATCTCTAGTTTGTGACCCCCTCGCCAATTCAGCTTCGCAACGCAGCTCGCCCATATAAAGGTAACGCAGTTCCTTGTGCGGGTGGTCTTTTCCTCAAAAAATAGCAGCATATGAATCATGGCCCTGCCTTTCAAGCGCTATGGGCACGTCTACGAAGAGAAGTCCGACAGCTTCAAGATAAGGGATACTATGGCGATGGTCCCCTCAATTTCAAAATTCAGGCTCTTGATACTTATGGTCCTTACAGGCTACTGGTCATCTGGTACTCGCCTGGTAGACTCAGCCCGTATTTCTGGAGATGGAATAGGAGCTGGTGATTTTCCGGAATATATGGTGCGTGGAATGAGATTTCTCTTACTGGATTATCTCAACCACNTCTAGTGTGGTGGAGCCCAGTTGCGCAATAAACCAACCGCACGGCGTAGGCGCCATTCTAGACCCTCAGAAACCGTCCCCTCCCTTCACACTGGCAGNCAGACTGCGAAACGACGCAAAGCAGGGGGCAGGGTGACATCCAAATTTGCATTTGTCGGAGCCGGTAACTCTCTGACTGATGGTGCTCAGAGTTCCAAAGGAAGGAGGGCAGGAAGGTAATAGTCGGAGTTGTTTGTTTATTTTTGATGGTCTACTCAAGACTTGTCTAGTAACCGTGCAAGAGACGAGCGAGCTTTAGCTGCCGAAAAACGNCTGAGTACCTTGAAATCAATCACAAGTAAGCAATTTGAGTCTCGTCCATCATCAACCTTGAGCTCTCTTGACGCTTAACAGCAACTTCATCCGAACAAGCACATGCCGACGAAGACTCGGAATCAGACAGCGACATTGAATTCGTCCAAGAGACTGACACCCAGCGGNGAACAAGCTTTGGAAGAATCTAGAAAAATGAATGCAGGAGAAGATGATCGCCACCTAGGGAAAGGCTTACTGTGGAAAGATTTTGAGAATGAGTTCAATTTCTCATCCTCACGCCCTCAGGGATCCAATGCGCCACCTGAAAATTCCGACATAATCGAGCTGACGGATGATTCTGATACAAATGGCGAGCAGTGTGACATGCCCGTAAGCTCGGGATCAACCTTCACTACCGCTAAGCCAAGAGCCCCTAAAGAGGGCACTTGGTCCTCCAAACCAGCACCCTCTCGAGAATTGACAGGGAAGGGGAAACAAACAAGAGACTCAGGTATCAGGAATATGGTTCAAACTGAAGTAGACTTCCGGAAGAAAGAGGCGCTTGGACTTGTTAAAGTCAAGGATAGCCATCGTAGGCTCGGTGGGGTTTCTAAGAATGCGCAACCACGCCAAAGCTCGTATGAGCCGTCGCAAAATACCAAGAGTACCAGGTCTCCATTGAACACATGGGATTGCTTAGTTTGCACCCTGTGGGTCCAATTATATGGATTCAATACTGGCTGACTGCAGTTGCACTGACTTCAGTATTCTAGCCAGAACCAGCCAGAGCATTTAGCTTGTGCGGCCTGCGCTACTCCGAGGGGTGAAAGTACATATTATTCAAGATAAATCAAGACTATCGTTCCAACCAAGAAATCCCAATATTTATACTCTTCATCTCCAGCATCTACCATCTGGATTAGCTTATGCTATAGTGAGAGGGGGATCATCCTACTCACAAAATCTCGTATTCCTGGTACACCAGCTCTTGTCCCCCAAACGATACATTTGCCCCACCCCTATTTAAAATAAGTATTCAATTACTCCATCCACAGACAAATGAAAGGACATACAAATGTTCGCCTGTCTTACCCGGCACCATGAGACCGTTCACATTGACAAGCGCATGGTACAATTTACCCCCGTTCTCCTCGTATCCACCTTCAATAGGACGTCGCCCTGAAGGTATCCGACCATATGAAGTGTGAACCCATTCCATTTGTTGAGGAACGAATGGAAGCAAATCGTATCGGCCGTTGTGACCATACTCTGTCCCACCATAAGGGACTAGCGCATGAGGCCGGAGGTGGGGACCAATCTTGCAAGGGTGCACTGAGGACTCGAACAAAGCAGATCCAATAAATACGGGGGATGTTTTATCGGCATCATATGAAACTGGCGGCCCCCTCTGTTCTGGTGGAGGGAAATCGGAATCAGTACGCAAGGGTACGCGGAAGCCAGAAGGCGGGGGTGCATTGTTTGACATTGGTGGGGGCGAGAACTGGTCCGGTTTGGTAGCGACGTTCACCGGGGGAAATCCAGGTGACTGGGCGTAGGGCGGTGGCTGAGGTGAGCCCTGGGTGTGTGATGGAAACATGGGGGCCAACGTTGAAGATGATGGATATGCGACAGGCTCGCCCCCAAGTGCTGATCCTCCGTAAGCTGACCCATGATGTCCCACAGGGATTGATGAACCAGCAAAACCACCATGCACAGCATGATCGGAATGCTTCTCGGCCTTCTTCCTCTCTTTCTCTTCTTTTCTTTCCCATTTTTCGTGGTCCTTTCTCTCCTTCTTTTCCAGCCTTTCCAGCGCTCGTCTCTCTTTCCTTTCCTTCCTTTCTTGATGCCTCTTCTCCTTTCTGTGATGTCTGTCTCCTCGATCGGAGCCACTACTGCTGCTTGAGTCAGAATCAGATGACATAGTACCCTGACAGGAAAGCAATGTCAGTTAAAGCCCAGAAGCAGATGGAAACAGATGAGGCTGATGGTGGGATGGAATGTGGATGTGATTGCAAGGAGAGTTCTGCTCATTTATATGTTGCTATCAACACGCAATTGATTAATACTGATTGCTACGAACAACAGAAAGCACTGCCACGGAATGGATGACGATCTGGGCGCTCCCCAGCAGCCAGGATATCTTGCGAGGCTTTCGGCAACTACACCGCCTCGAGTGAGAAGTTACGCCAGTCTAAACTACTTATGGAAGTTCACATATATCTGGTTCCTGCCATTTCCCATATTCCCTGGCGAATCAATGCCTGGGGCCAGGTGGTAACGTCACATCTTCAAATCCCCATTCCTCAGCGCTCAAGGAAGGAGGGTCTTGTGACATCAAGCTGGCGAATCTACTGCTGCTCAATGGCTGCGCGCTGGTGCTCTGAGATTGGGGCAGTGTCTCTTGCGGGCGCGGCTCAGTGTCGTGAAGGGACAGCATCTCTAAGGGTCTTTGGAGATCAAGAGCACTGAATTCATCCTGTAATCAGTGGAGATAACATCAATATTTTGTCAGACATAAACTCACCGAATCTCTTGCCTTCGTTGATAGCTCCAGGTTTTGCAGACTTCTCTGAATTGAGTGAGGATTCCAGCGAGATCGTTGTAAAACTGTAGTTATCAATTAGTTTTTTTGATACCATGTTGAATAAGATACTGTCACCTTCCAGCCTTCTTCTAGGTTGCGATTGATCTCGCGATACTTGAAGTATGCAAGGTCGAGAGACTGGAGGGCATGCTCGCGATCCTTGACTGATGGATCATCTCGTCGGCTCTGAAGAAATTCTTGATTAACGATCTGAATATATCATGTTATTTTTATCTAAAGAAATTATCAGCTGCTTGTGAGGTGACTGTACCTTAACGTCAGCGAGGATTGTTTCTTGCTTCTGTCGGCAATTTCCCAGCTCGTGTAAAAATCTGTCATACTTTGCGAGTTCTTCATCTAGAATATCCTCGAACATTTCGGGCCTTAATTCAGCGAGGCGTTCGAAGCCTGATGCAACCCGCAGAATTCGAGGTGTAATATCGTCAGCTACCTCCAATGCACGCGCTTGGTGAGTTAACTGGGTCCTTTCGCGGTGTAAACCATCAAGTTCTTCCAGTTTTACACGTAGAGTGCGAGCGTAATTTCGAGTTTGAACAGCTTGGGGGGTCGTTTGGGAGGTTGTCACCACGGTTGAAGAAGGCACTGAGGCCTCCAAATCCACCTAAAGAATGTTAGATTTGATCTAAACGAGGCTAGTTACACTGACCTCGCTCCACGTCAGTTGGGTCACATTATCTTCCCATTCATCCCATTTTTGCCGGATAGTTTCATCACTGGCCGCGGCTTCGGCGAGGATACTACGATACCTCTGCTCCTTCTCGATCAACTCTATGTTAGCCTCATGAGAGGGTGATCGATCCAATGCAGTCTCTTTCCGGGCCGCTTCGTCTTCTGATGCTTCGTTATCGAGGATATCCATTGCCTGCATGCGAAATGCCAAGACCACAGCCTCGTTATAAGGGCCAATGCAAAATGGAAGAAAAGTCTCACCTCATCTAGTATGGTCTGGACATGCTGAGCCAGTTGTTGGACGTCTTCGATGGATGCCGTGATTCTTGCTGGACCGTCCTCGAGGCGTACTTCTTCTGCCTTTCGCAATAGACTTGGTGGGAGACCGATAGGACGTTCTAGGGCTTCTAGAGCGGCAGGAAGGTTCATGTTCCTGAGTTCTCTGAAAGCCAATAATTAGTGAGGTAACAAAGGTGTACAAAGGAAACGTACTCGTCAGCTTGGTCCTGTAGACCTTGGGCAATGTCGAGTATGTTCTCCTTAATGAGCGTTTGTTTACGGTCGTTATAGATATCTAGCTAGAAGGTTGATACCGATTACAAGAAGCACATGGAACAACGCACTGATTGCTTCTCTGGCACCCCATCCAACGAGACCATCGAAGAGAGGCTGCATACTTCCCAGCAGTGTTTTGGGGCCGGTCAAACCAGGTGGAACAATTGCAGTGGCCAAGCTGGTCTCTTGTATAAGAGGGAGTGCAGCTTTTGCAGGTATATCATGATGATAAATGAGATCATTGTCACGCTCGGCGCGGGTGAGGTTCCTCTGCACAGTATCTAAAAGGGACTTGACACGATTGTCAAGGAAGAGGATCAAACGACTACTTGAATGTGGATACCTGTATATCCTCCTGAACAGATGAGGCTATCCTTCCTCGACGACCGATTTCTTGGGCTGTCTTGGCTTCCTCTCGTGCGTTACCCAAGCGAGCAATTTCGCACCCATATCTGGGAGTAATATTAGTAGGTGCAGAAATGGAACAATTTTCCTTCCGGACCTACTATTTTCTAATTCATCGACGCTTTTTCGGTATTCGGCGACCGCAAGGAAATGATGGGATTTGGCTTCGATGTGTGGTAGCCAATCCTGGAAACGGAGTATAAGCAACATAATCACGTTGATTCCTCTCGCGACAGAAGTAAGCTGGTTTACTCACGGAAGGCAGGATGTGCTTGACAGATGGATTGGCGTCACGAAATTGACGATTTGAGAGTGCATACAGCGAGGATACCTACAAGAAATTCTCATGTGAGCCCTCGCCGCGTAGGTGTCAAGTTTCAAACCCTACTCTCGCAGCGATCTTGGCAATCAGGGAGTTCTTGTACTGGTCTAAAACACGCGGTGTTAGACCGTTCTTTCCGGAGGGAACAACTACCCACTAATTTTAGCGAGCTGCCAGGAGCATTCCTGTGCTTGGGCGAGCATGAGGCTTCCCAGTCCATGGATGAAGTCTGTTGAGAGATCCAGTGGTATCTCCTCATCATCAGGATCGTACACAATATTGGGTATCACGGCATTGTTCAGGTAAGACAGGGTTCCTGCTGAATTCTTCGCAATTGTCAGTTAACCTGAAGAATGGGTGTGATTGGACAGCCGACCTGATAATAGGTCGCTGCGCGCTTGATGCCTTCAGCACTGGAGCGGTCAGCTAGGGCTCCTAGCTGAGAATACAGCGAAGCCAAGTTGAACAGGATAGAGGCGCGTTCAAACGTGATGCTCTTCAGTGTCACTGGAAGTTTATGAGGATGGAAAACAGTGGCATAGGATATCTCAAGTTGGATCTAAGGCCTATGATTTAACAGTGTATAGGCACTATCTCTGCAAGTGGCTTACGTCTGAGGGCATTTTAGCCAAAATAGAAATCAATTGGGCGTGATAACTGCAGACACAAGAGAGAATTACTAATTGGTATTGAGCGCGTGCACTGGAAACACTATGACCTACAGCAGTGAGGCCTGTATACGATCGACATGAATAACGCCTGTGACAGCGCCCTTGCGTAGATCTTGCCACCGTTGGATATCATCCTTGAAATCATCGGGATGCCCACCGCCATGGAAAGATATGAATTCTCGGACTGTGGTCCTAAGTTCAATCTCGTAGGTTCTCTTGAATGGAAAGTCAAGAAGGTTAGACATGATAATATCAGGCTCAATACCGATGCTAGAGGGACTCGTTAGCAGCGAAATGATAAGAAACTGGTTTGAGCTACCATCGGTTCATCGCAAAGTGCACTAATACCTTTGATCCACTACTCACGTGATATTGATGCTTAAAATGGCATCCGGGACTTCGAGAACCTGCCACCACCGAGAAGACTTGGCACTACCAGCCACTGGGCCTTCCAATTCTGTCGATAAGCGAATTCACTGCTCACGGAATACCGATCTGATGCCTTGGTAATGCCTTGGCAAATGGTTCCATGTTCACCGGTATGCAACAAACTCGAGGCAGCGTCTATCTGTGACCTTGGATTCTTTATCACCAACTTGTGGTTTTCATTCTGGCCAGTGCTCCACCTTTACTAGGAATGATTTATTGAAGGAACACGCTTACGGAGTTAGCGGCCGGGATTAACATGGACTTGGATTGTTCGATCCGTTGGAATGTTAGTTTGGGGCTACGTACCTGATCACAAATAATTTTAGAACAGTACAGCACACTCAAGTTGGCGTCCGCTCGAATATTGGCCTTCATCCGTTCAAAGCTCATGTCCATTTAACCTGGCGGTGCTCACTGGTGTTACTGCTATGCCGGAAAGATACTGTCGCAACTCTTTGAACTTTAACATAACCAGTTTTGTGTCGAGTATTTGACGGATATGATGGTTCCAGCAGTGAAACCTTTTCATGGGGTGATTGATTGGTCGTTGTCATCCGTATCATCTCACATTCAGTCTATCGGCTAATAGGCTTTGAAGAGAGGCAATCCTAAACACAGGAAAAGCTCATGAAGTCTAGCTCCATTCGCTAAACCTGGGGGATCTTCTGGCTCGCCACAGCGAGCTATACTCGCTTTCGAGGCTCCACTGAACTCGACTGTTGATGCTTTTGAATGAAGTGATTACTCCGCCATATATCAGACAGAAGTGTTGGTGCTAATTTTTGGCTGTTCTCATGAGTCAAGCTGTAATATGGGGGAGAGGGATATAAAGGAGGGAGCTTCGGAAATCCAGTTCATTCAAACAACACACACTTCAGTACTATGCCTTCTAAGTCTGCCCATATTTCCAGCGGCTCTTCCGCTTACCAGCGTTCTGGCCGAGTGGATGCGAATGTGTCCACTGCTTGCGGTGACGCTACGCATACAGCAAGTGCTGTGGGTTATCCAAACACTTGCCCTTTGCTTGAGACTGACATCGACATAGACGGCCACGTCAGGCTGTAATTTCAGTATCGTGAGGAATTACGACCCCGCTGCACATTCCTCCCACTGACCGCTAGTTTCAGAATCAACCTGTATTCGTCTCATATCAGGACAGTTGGGTCTCTGGCATTATTCTCACCGGCCTTCACGCCATTGACACAGTGAGTGATCGCTGGAGGTGTAGTCATCTTCTTGTACTCAATGCTTTCTAGTCTGGTCATCTTGGATATAACGTCCGCGTCTTCTTTCAGAAGGGGCGCTCAATGGAGCTCGCCATTCGTCAAGAGCATGTTAGGGCCGTGCCAGTGACACCAGGCCAATACACTTGACGGGCTTGAACCGTCACAAGTTTTCTTTTGCTCATGACTGCCCCCTGGTCACAACGATCCGTTGGAAAGGCGCGGTCATAGAGTTGATTGATTGATTGAGTATATGAGGGGTATCTTTAATTTTTTTTGTAATCTTAGTTCAGAACTATGGATCCGTTTGGTGTTGATATGATCGAACGCTATTAAACAGAATAACACGGTAAAAAAAGGCGCACACAACCACTGCCAAGTACGAAGGTTAATCTCACTGCGACGAGGCACATAATTAATGATCGTCGGTTCTCTGATCGTTTACGACACTCAATGCATGGAAGTGGTTCATGTTCATTGGCCACTAAAAAGCTTCGCACGGTATATACATCTGTTGCAACGCTAGTTTCTCCCAGGTCAGCAATAAATAACCATGAAACGACGGGATAAAGTTCGAAATACCTGAGCAAGGAACTCACAGTGTGGTTCATATCTGATGGATAGTGATCGGAGGCCTCGCGAAGGGTCGGATGGGGACAGGACCCGTCATATCATGGATGTTCAGTTTCGGAGCGTTATCCATGATGAGAATGCAATGAGAATAATGATATTTTGGCAGAGTTGACTGATGGAAAGCCTTAGCAACAATAATGGATGGACCCTGTGGCTGTGATGGACGGCATCTCCCATTTTGGTGCTGCTATCATCTGAGACTCAGAAGCAACGACTTTCACCTTGTTGATACCCAGCACCTGCCTCTTTCCTTCCTCGCCTGCTCGCTGTTGCCGGTCTCCAAGCGCTGGTACTGCTTAGGCCTTTTCTTGACAGCATTCTCCCCTCCTCCGCATTTATTCGGCCAGGCCTCCAGCACTCACGAACAAGCAGCCATGTCTTACGAACCCATGTCACCCATGTCTACGCGCCGCCTTACGGGCAGAAACACGAACCGTTACAGCGTCACTGCTCTTTTTAGCATGGCTGCCGAGCAGGACGTTGAAGTGGAAGATGATCTGGCTAAGGGTGCGCTCTAGGCTTGTCTCGTTTGTCCTCTCAACTAAGCTCTTCTAACAGCACAGAAACGGCTGCGAGACCTCAAAGCTAAGATATCCACGCAATCAAAAAAGAACTTTGTGTTAGAGCGGGATGTACGGTATCTGGATTCTCGAATTGCGCTGTTAATTCAGAACAGGATGGCTTTGGACGAGGTGCGTTAGCCGTATCCTGCTGCGCTTCGCTGTCTGACGACCAGTGACACAGCAACGGGAAGTCGAGCGAACACTTGAAGACGTAGATCCCACCGAAGGCCACTACCCAGATGACCGCAAACTACAGCAGTACTCCAATCTCTTCTTCCTTCTACAGTCCGAACCTCGTCACATCGCTGCTCTGTGTCGATTGGTTTCCTTGTCAGAAATCGACACCCTGCTGCAGACCGTCATGTTCACCCTTTACGGAAACCAGTATGAGAGCCGAGAAGAGCATTTACTCCTTACGATGTTCCAGTCCGTTCTGTCTGCTCAGTTTGAGACAGCTACCGAATTTGGCTCGCTCCTTCGGGCGAACACGCCCGTGTCGCGGATGATGACCACATATACTCGTCGGGGACCTGGTCAAAGCTATCTGAAGAGTGTTTTAGCGGAGAGAATCAATAGCCTTATCGAGCACAAGGATCTGAATCTTGAGATTAATCCGGTCAAGGTGTGTCGCCTCTGCTACGTTTACAGTCATTTCCCCATTTCCTGAACTTCAGACCAGGTCTACGAGCAAATGGTTAATCAAATTGAGGAGGAAACAGGTTCCTTGCCCTCAAATCTTCCCAGAGGTGTACCTCCGGAAGTCGCGGCCGAGAACATTGACGTTCAGACCATTATTGCTCCTCGTCTGACGATGCTCATGGAAATTGCCAACAGCTTCCTCGTGACCATAATTGAGAGTATGGAAAGTGTGCCATATGGGATTCGGTGGATCTGTAAGCAGATCCGAAGCTTGACAAGGGTGAGGGATCACTTCTTCGGCTAGTCAACTTTGGCTCATTCCCTTTCAGCGAAAATATCCTGAAGCAACAGAGTTCGCGATATGTTCTCTCATCGGCGGGTTTTTCTTCCTTCGTTTCATCAACCCGGCGATTGTTACGCCCCAAGCATACATGCTAGTCGATGGAGTACCCGCTAAGCACCCTCGACGGACACTTACGCTGGTGCGCTTTTCCTTAGCTTGGGATGTGAGATTGATCTTAATCTATCCTAGATTGCGAAAATGCTGCAAAATCTCGCCAATAAACCATCGTACTCGAAAGAGGCGTACATGATAACCCTCAACCCTTTTGTTGAAAACAACAAGGCCCGGATCAATCAGTTCCTTAACAACCTCTGCGAAGTAGGGGACTTTTACGATACTCTCGAAGTGAGTCAGTTTCACAAAGTCTGGTTTTCATCTCATCGGATCGTTCTGTATTGCAGATGGATCAATATATGGCTCTCTCGAAGAAAGACCTGATGATTAGTATCACGTTGAACGAATTGTACAACACCCACTCACTAATCTTACAACACATCGAAACCCTTGTGAGTAACCCTGTTTTTCCCCAGTGGACTTGTACTAATGAATGCGTCCATAGGCTCCTAACGAGAAACAACATCTGCGCATACTAACAGATGAACTGGGTGCCGCTCCCTCTCAAGTACCGCGGAAGGAGAATCGGACGATGGAACTAGCCCTCTATAGTCGATGGGAAACACCCATACAAGACATCCAGAGTGCGCTCATGGACTCGGTGTCATCAAGCGACATGCTCTACATGGAGACCAAGTCTATTTTTGTTCAGCTGATTCGGTCGCTACCAAATGCAGGGCTCAAGTCACCGTATGATCTTGCTGCGATCGCCGAGAGGGCAGCAACGACCAAGGATGCGGTGCTCGTACGCAAGGGCATCAAGGTCAAGGAGATGCTGCGGGAGTTGGAGGAGCTGAAAGTGATAGACAGGTCAGACGGATACAGGCTTATGCAAGAGGAGGTGGCGCAAGAGCTCGTCCATCTCGGTAATCTTCGTGAAAAGGTTATCGCCGAGACTAAGTCTCTCGAAGCTGTTTACAAGACAATCTGCGACCACAACAATTATATGCGCTCGCAACTCGAGCAGTACAAAGCATATCTCCAGAATGTCCGTTTGACAGCGACCAAGGACAAAGGCAGTACCACTGGCGTCGGCGTTGTTACCGTCGGTGGAAAGGAGAAGAAGCCTGCCAAGGCTGTCGTGCTCGGCCCCTATAGGTTTACCCATGCCCAGCTTGAGAAGGAGGGTATCATCGTAGAGAGCAATGTTCCGGACAATAGGTATGTTTTCTATCTTGACCCACTGTATCGGAGGTTCTGACCTTTCCATCTACCAACAGACGTCCGAATATTTATTTCAACATCACGTCACCAACACCGGGAACGTTCATCATTGCATTGCACTATAAGGGCCGCGAGAAGGCTATTCTCGAGATGGATCTCAAGATTGATGACCTACTGGAGAAGGTTAGCTTTTACCCCTTTGATCGAGGCCTGAACCCTTTCTGACAGCTCTTTGTAGCAAAAGGACAACAAGCATTTGTTGGATCTCGAATACGTACAACTTAATGTTCCGAAGGTGTTGGGACTCCTGAAGAAGGTTTTTGCTAAGCGATAATTTCGTACTCTCCACCCCCTTCCCCCCCTCTTTTCTTTACCCCCTCTAACGTCTGTTCTCTTTTCTATATGTTCTTTCTGTACCGGTAATTTCTTTCTGCCTTCGATACCTCTTTCCTCTTTGTGGCGCTACCTATTGACCTTATTTAAGATTTCATTCTTTACCCTTTGTGCTCCTCGATAGTAAATTTCAGATTCCCCTCATACCGGGCATGATAAATTTGTTGAATTCTTCTACTTTTGATGACGGATGTATCAGTTTTCAGTATGTATTGCACAACATGATTCCACTTTCTCTTTGTTCTTTCCTCGGCTTGGCAGAGTACTCCACATGCGAAATGTGTCCTCTGAATAGCCAAAGAGAACAGTGACACGGAAGCGGCAGAAGAGGCCGTCCTCGTGATCACAAGACACAGGGTCCTTCCTGATCGGGTAAAAGGCGCTGTGAAGCGCCTCCACTGCGGGGACGACGGTAATGGCACAGCTAACAACAGTCAACTAGACTCCTCCCTCGCCGCTGATTCCTATTCTCCCCTCTCGCTCCTCTTGATACGACACTCCTTTCTTCCTAACACCACACGCTCTCTGGTTTTCTTCTGTCTGCGCCTCAAGAGAGATCTCTTCTACTTTCTTAAGTCAATATTTGACATTTAAATTTGGGCGCTTTTTCACAAACGGATTATCGGAACAACGGCCTCGGAACGCTTAATTCGCGGATGCTCCTGTATACTTCAAATTCTTGAACGGACAGGCTGCAAATGTATATCGACTCCGGAATGCGGGTGCTTGTTCTATGCAACGTCTTGAGTTGGTTAACGCTCTTGTTCAACGTTGGGAGTGTGAGAGCTGGTGAAGGAGGTGCTTGGCCACGACCACGGTCTCTGCCGAGGGAAAAGCTCCTAAGTTTACCCATTATTGGGAGGGACGTTGGGGCGGGACATCCAACGAGTGGTGGTGGCAATGGAACGGCGAACAGTACCCAGATCCACGCTGTCAACTCGACTGCAGGTTGGAGTGCGTTGTCCGAAAGTAGAGACCGACAGTACGCATGATTCTTCTGTGATTCTTGAGTTAAATTAATTGCGGTCGATACTAGGTCATTCTATGCGTTAATTCAGGCTGGAGGCATTGATTTCCGGGTGGTGCTTGATACGGGCTCGTCGGATCTGTGGATTTTGTCGTCTACGTGCGATACGGAGCAGTGTAAAAGTCAACCGAGATACCCGTTGACTTACCAGAGCCCCACTTTTCAGAGTGTGAACGCCAATGCGACGGCGTTCGGCGCTAGCTATGCTGATGGGACTAGTGAGTCTTTTTAGTGCCTTTTTCTTGTGATGATGCTGACGATTTGGGGGGTGTTAGCGGTGTCAGGTATTGTGGCAATAGAGAAGGTGGAGTTGGCAGGCTTGGCTGTGGTCAACCAGACGTTTGGTAAGTTTTGATTTCATTAAACTTTTCATTTACTCACAAAGTGTTTTTGACATCATAGGCCTCGTTTCTAATTCCAATGTAACACTCACTGATGAAGAAAGCGGAATCTTGGGACTGGGTTTCCCCAGGCTTTCAACAATACCTACCCAATTTGTGAACAACTGTCAGTTCATCCCTACAACTTGTGTCCCTCAGTGCTGACGCCGATTAATGAACAGCAAAACCCTTCTTTGCCAATCTCGCTGAACAAGGACTTATTGATTACCCGCTATTTGGATTGAGCCTCACACGGAACCTCACCGGGTCTCTGTCCCTTGGTGCCATTGACGCATCTATAGTAATTAGCCCCCAGAACATCAGTTGGAATGATGTCGCACAATTCTCGCCAGTTTCTGTGGAAAGCAATACATCCAGCTACTTACATTGGGCGATACCGCTGACTTCTTTCGGTGTCAATGGAACCCACTTGGTACCACTTCCTTCGCAAGCGAGTGCCACTGGTAATGTGTCCTTGGCGTTGTTCGATGTGTGAGTGGATATACATTCAGGGCGCCTTTGGATGCACTGACACGTTGTATAGAGGAACACCCGGGTTCTACGGCCCTTACGCGGACGTTGGTGTTCTATTGCTGGCCTTTGGGATATCGGACTGACTTTCAGTAGGTCACACGATTGTATGACCTGATT
The DNA here is from genome assembly GCA_027627405.1 of Leucocoprinus birnbaumii. Taxonomy (NCBI): domain Eukaryota; kingdom Fungi; phylum Basidiomycota; class Agaricomycetes; order Agaricales; family Agaricaceae; genus Leucocoprinus; species Leucocoprinus birnbaumii. The sequence continues at coordinate 43,620 of JANIEX010000096.1, forward strand.
GACGGAGCACGGCTTGTTGATGCAACTAGTGAGTCGATACATGTAATCCCAATGGTATTTTCAACTGACGCAATCATCACAGACGGGCAATGGGTCGTTCCTTGTGACACAAATATCCCGATTTCACTGACATTTGGGTGAGTATGCGTCAATCTTGATTAGAGGTTTTAAACTGACGACCTGATCTAGCTCCCATGAATACGTCCTTCAACCTTCGAATTATCTGATTGGTCCTGCTTCCGGCAGTCCTAGCTCATGTTTCTCATGGCCGAGAGCGCTTCCCCCTAGTGCAAACGGGCTGGACTGGCAGATCGGTATGTAGCCGGTTCTCTCTCCCATACATCTAGTATCCTGAGACTCTATCTCAGGAACTACTTTCCTACAAACTGTCTATACCGTTTTCAGGTGTGTTTCCACTTGTCTCCTTACTGACCATATTCTCAAATTCTGTCAGTTATGGTATCAATACGAAGGAACCACCCAAGATTGGTTTATACCCTCTGAACGCCCTCCCAGTTGCTATTAACACAACGGAGACATCAACCCCATTACCTCAAATCACAACCACAACCACCTTTACACCACAGACCACAATTCAAGCCAATTTACCCAATTCTCTCTTATCAACACCCACATTTACCACACCCCCGTACGCTTTCAACACTTCCATCCCCGCGACGATCGGTGGCATAGTTCGATCTGGACTCGCCACAAGTACGTATAGCGCCCTTCTGGCACATGCGCAGGCAACAACTGGGTTTAATGGCTCGGCGGTGCCGACAATATCACCTTCACCGTCTGTTACGACAATAACGACAGATGGGATTACCACTACGTCGGTAATTGCGACGACTGATGTTCATCTCGGTGTTCCTCCTGGATATTCGGATGCTGGGCCAAGTCTGATCTCGAGTGTTAGGACGTCACTCGGGGTGATTGTGGGTGTACAGGTATTACTTTGTTGCAGTTTTATCTTCAGGTTGTAGTAGCTCGAATACTTGCGATTGATTAAGTGCAGCAGGCACTTGATGCATACGTAGGACTGTAGGTATATGTATCTCTTGGTATTTGATCTTTGTTTGGGCAATGGACTCGGGCTTGCCCAAAAAGGACCTGGACTTTGTTTTCACCGCACAGTAATCAATCGCTATCTCATGTCATGCATAGCTTCTCGGATGAACAAGCGTCCTTTGGTTTCCAGGCCCTAATAAATTCGAAGATTGGCAGCCCAAATCCCAACAGATAGATTGAACTCTAAGTTATTTCAAGCTCCAGGGTGACTGCTATGATGAATCTGGACCCTTCTCGTTTTGTGATTCTGATTCGGAGGACTTTTCGGCCTGAGCTTTGACTTCCAACTCTTCCTGGATATCTTCCTCAGACTTGGCCCACTCAGGTTTGTGTCGAAGTCGCTCTATTTTGAGGTGGGTAGCTTTGTCGGAAAGATGTTTTATAGCTCCATCAACAAAAGTAGCTTTCTCGTGTCCTTGGGTCTGGCCATAGACTGCGATGTGTCCACCTGAACGAGCTTTTGACATAGCCTAGGTTTGATAGCAGTGAGCATTGAGTTACGGGGTAGCACAAGGGAGAATAATACCTCATGCATACGCTGTACCATCATCAACTCCGCGCCCACCTTGAACCACTCAACAACCGGCGTCCTATCCTCTTCCGTGTATTGTCTGACTCGGATATCGTCGTTCAAAGTATCCATACTATTCACNCTGGCAGCAGCGAGTGCCGTCGGTGTACCTGGGCGACCCATGGCCTTTTCNAGGTATTTACGGATAGCTAGACCAAGTTCTTGGTGAGGTGTAAGAGAGAAGCCTGTGAGGCCNATGAATTCCTTGGGATAGCCAAGGTTGACNGGAGANTCTGCGTCNTGTTCGGCTAATGCTGAGTCGCCAATGACTGAGCGAAAGCTTTGGATGAGGCCNATTTCAAGTTCACGATCTGCACCAAAAGGTTCCGACCAGATGTTACCCTATGGGGCCATGTTGACANGAATTTGGTGGGGCGCATATGGAGAAGGGGNGACCTACATTTGCTGAATGAGCTTCGATGATCAGTGTGATGTTACGTTGCCCTGCGTCGATGGTGTATTCGTATTGGGCAAGGTATACGGGAAGCAGGACTGGGTAGGCGGCGAACTATANNTCNNGCGGTCAGAAATAAGGGTCTCTGGGAGAAGAAAGAGAAGAAAACGAACNAGGGAGGGGTTGAGTGATGATGGATTGAAGCGGAAGTCTTTCTCTATTGTAGCTTCAGGNTATGATAAATGGCGAGCAATTTCGAGAATGGAGAATGGCGAGATGTTGTATGGTATGCATGCGACGTCTAGATCATACTGCCGGAGAAGATCTTCGGAAAAGGGCACTGTTTCTGGCGCGTCGCCTTCCACTGTTGCTAGAGGGATGGAAGAGAGNACCTTGTAGTCCGAGCCTGGCGTTCTCTCAGTCAAGAGTGNTATAACAGNACACAGGTGTGAATACCTGGAATATAACTTCAATGTTCGTTCCAACGTGAGTACNTAGCCTCTTCCCAACGATGGTTTAGTAGGAACATACGCGTTATGTATTTGACAATAAGCTTGTTGCTGAAGCACGAATACAAGTCAGTGGATGAAGATGGACAATNGTCTCCCACATACTTCGTCGCCTTTGATATTGACCTCTCCCTTNACCTCAGCATCAACCATCCAGCCAGGGAACCAAACTGGGGTAAGACGATTGGGTTTGACATAGTTAAAGCCCAACCCAGGTAGAAATCGTGCAGCTATAGACGAGAATGGTGTTTGTCGAGTCATTGCCGCTGCCATTGGCGCCATATATCTNTCTGCATCCTCGGGAGCCATATTAAATGGCAGAGCTGGTGGGCGCGTGAGCGCGTGAGCGTTGGTCGTTCGCGTTGAAATATAAGTAGAAAGTTCCTACCTCGTAGGTTTTTGAGATCATAAGGAGAGCNGTTTTGTGAAGAAGAGTAGAATCTGCNTGTCTGTCGAAAGTATGTCCTGAACCGGTAGGAACGTTTACATAGTAGCATTTCCGCAAAGATAGGCTACANAGGAACACATCCGGTAAATCACATTGGCCCGAAACGGAGGCGTGGTTATTTCGGAGGATGATGGCAAATAGAGTGCGTCAAGGCACGTGAGCGAGATCTGCATCGCCNAAAACGATGATGGACACGTATGTGTGATTGCACAACTTGAATTTTCGNCGAGCTCATAGGCCAAGGACGTGTCTGTCGTCCCNCTCCATCCCACTCTCCTTTCTGTCTCTCTTTCCTCCATGTTCNGGCGTACNATTATTGCNGTTCTTGCTNTCGTTGCACTCGTANCTGCTGCGGACTTTTACAAGGTTCTCGGAGGTTTGTTTCTGGCATTTCNGAATGCGCTTCGAATAAATGACGTCTTGCGTCCGGTTCTGGCTAGTTCACAAGTCTGCTTCGGACAAGGATATTCGGCATGCTTATAAGAAACTGAGTAAGAAATACCATCCCGACAAGAACAAGGAGCCTGGTGCTGAGGAAAAGTTCGTCGAGATTGCCCATGGTGAGTATATTATCAGCTCGGAATAAACAATAGTCTNATGTGTCGTAGCATACGAGGTGTTGTCGGACAATACTGTATGTACTTATCAGGAANATCATGNGCNTGGGTCTCATCCCTTGCTAGAAACGCCAAATCTATGATCGCTATGGAGAAGAGGGACTNAAGGCGCACGAAGGAGGCCAAACGCATCAAAATCCATTCGACATGTTCTCCAACTTCTTTGGTGGAGGCTGTAAGTCACAATCCTTACAATCTCACCGCCAAACTTCTTATCNTCATCAGTCCGAGCCGAGCAGACTCGCAAAGGTCCATCATCACTCACNGAATTCGAGCTTCCNTTGGCAGACATGTGGGTATTAGATTTCCACANTTCGAACAGTCGACTGACCGGGNCTTGTAGGTATGGTGGTGCCAGTATCGATGTCAGTATCTCTAGCTTCTNCTCATTCATCCGTCTGACANCANTATTAGTTTGCCCTACGGAAACACGTACTTTGCGACCACTGTAGAGGAACCGGAGCCGCGTCCGATAGTGANATTCACACTTGTGGCGGTTGTAACGGTGCTGGCNTCAAGCTTGTGAAGCAACAAATCTTCCCCGGAATGTTTGCCCAAAGTCAAGTAACATGTAACGAGTGTTCAGGACGCGGAAAAGTCATCAAGCGTGTTTGCCCTCACTGCAACGGGAANAAAGTCGTAGAACATACTCAGGAACTCAACCTCGATATCACACCTGGCATGCCAGAAGGGCATGAAGTNGTGTTTGAGGGTGAGGCTGATGAGAGTCCGGATTGGGAAGCTGGTGATGTTATTATTCGACTGAGGAGTAAGAAGGATAAGGGCGGNTGGCGGAGAAAAGAAACGAGTCTATATTGGAGAGAAACAATTGGCATTGANGAGGTACGGAGAATATCAATTCGGAGCTCGCTGTGATTGAATTTCTNTTCAGGCACTTTTGGGCTTCGAGAGAAACCTCACACATTTAGACGGCCATGTGGTGCCACTTCAGAGGCAAGGGGTCACNCAGCCAGGTAAGCCNTCGAGTTAATTTNNNAAAGCGGTNTTTCTCATACTCTTTGTTCTAAAAAANAGGTTTCGTGCAAGTAATCAAGGGGGAGGGTATGCCCGAGTTTGAGAAATCAACACATGGGGATTTGTTTGTTGAGTACAACGTGGTATTGCCTTTAGAGCTATCAACGCAAACTCGCCTAAGTGAGTCCCNGTCTTTCGGTTCTTCCCTCTTTCTTCCATGATTTTCTCCGAGCTCGCCATATTCAGCTTGGCATTTTCCCCATCACTGTGCTTTTGATGTCGGTTGACNGNGATACTGACTTTTGACATCTCATTTTCGCAGAGTTGACAGAGGCCTTCTATGGAACCAGTGGCAGCCACGATGAACTGTGATATNTTGTATTTTATTTATTGGGATTTTTGTTATNACATTCGTTAATTTCCTCTCTACGCCGTGTTCACACCTTAGAANNAAAAAATTNAAGGANCACTCGAGGTTCATGTATCGATTTAGAATGAACGGAATACCCTCCTCTCCGGGTCCGTAAGGCTGGAAATGACCACNNGTCAGCTGATANCTGATCCTCTCAGACGTCATGGATCTTCCTGATCCCGGTAGTAACCCNCAAGCTTTTAAGTGTGAGCAACTGTATACTCGATATNTAGCATCTTTCCACGTTCTTACNGAGCTTCGAATACAGCTGTAGGTTGATTCCGCCGGGTGTATAATGTCTCTCGATTATGCGATAATCGGAATCCTATGGCGAGGCGGCGAGGCCTAGCTGGTNCAACNGAGCATANCCGCGANGGANTCATGATTCCCCGCAAACCCGAGNCTCCATTGCCATCACAAGGCACGCGACGACTTGANNCTACAACGCNAGGGGNGCGAANCGGATCAAGATACTTATGATCTAAATTGCTATGCATTAACCCAGA
>JANIEX010000096.1:49128-62241 GCA_027627405.1 Leucocoprinus birnbaumii
CNNNCAGNNTCCTNCANTNTNGTGGTAATCTNACANTGGGATCAAAACCTCATTGATTGATCNCTCNCCNGCTCTATTTATATTCTCCCGCCTCCAACTTGGCAGGTANTTGTGATTGGTTTTGCCAAGACTTCTATCTTCCNTTTCTNCTGAATTTGCCTGCGTTTTTCAGGGAATCGACACCTCATGACTAGGAGAACTTGACTACCGTCATGATTTTCNAACCTGTCAAAAGTCAAAGTAGATATTNATCATTGGCTTTAATNGGTGTNCCACAAGGGAGAATATGTTATGATGCCTGACTTCGGATGTAGTCATCGTTCGTTGTCTTGAGGGACCAGGAGGTCATGTCAGGGGAATCAATGGTTTCGGTCAAATTGGTGATTTTTCTCATTCGTGCTCTTCGGATGGNTCTNGACTNCTAGTATAAAGCAATGGGAANGGGTTCTCCTTCTTTCATCTCGCTTTCGCCTTCNTTCTCCCCCCCCTCTTTTTTCGNTTTCTNNTTGCGCTCCCTTGGCCAGGTTGCCTNTTTGCTCTTCATTCTTTGACTTTCTTGGTGCTTNACNCTTCTTTAAACCTCGGCCTCATTTTAGTTGATCTACTCCGTGAGTGTCCTCTTTACTNAGGGCATCCTCGCCTCAAGTCAAGACCANTATTNATTCGNGTTNGATCTCCANAGATCCAAACTTCATTCATTGATTTGAGATGTTTTCTAAGATNGCAGTCGTTGCTGTTTCTGTCCTCGCCACCGTCGCTGGTGTTTCCTCNACCCCTCTCTCCGCCAAACGTTCTNANCTGGGTGAGTCCTCGTCCTACGATGTCGTCTTACATTATTATTTAATTTGGCGCATATAGCCCCCCGTACNTTCCAGTCCTTCAACAACTGGGGTGGTCTATCTTCCCTGGCGAATTTCGATAACTTCTATGGTGTTGACAACTTCGATGGGTCAAGATGCTCGCAAGTTGTCGTCGTCCCAACNGAGACGGTTGTCTGCCATACTCAGTCTGTTGAGATCATTCAGCAGCGCCTCCTCGTNATCCAAGAGATGGCTAAGAAGTACGTATCCTACTTNCTCNATAANCTTCNGAATTAACCGTTAATNTATAAAGGATCATCACCGAGACCATCTGTGACGTGGAGACACAGACCATNGTCTTTGAGCAATGGCACTCTGGTTTGAGTGGGTTCAGCCAAGACCTTCGTCGTCTCTCAGGCAGACAGGTTGGCTTTGACCAGTCTATCTTCTCCCATCACAGCAGCCTCATCAATGCCGATGGCTCTCTTTCGACCCATGACCTCGGTTTCAGTGGTCATGACCTTGGTCAGAATACCGTCACTGTTAATGGCCATAACTGGGATAATAGCCAGTCGTTCATCACTGTTGGTGCTGCTTATCGTGCTGCCAGAGGAGCAGTNGTTGGCATTCACTGATTAAATNGGGAGCGAAAGCGTTCACGCCTGGGGCTGCGCTANAGACTNGATCTTTCGATTATCTGGTATGANAGTACAANTCTATCAATGGAGTATAGTCTTATCTTNTTTATGAGACATAGAAATCTTGGATGAACANGTTTGCTTCCTCTATCGTGNANAGGAACATAGATGAAATNATCAACGGTCTGATTGAAGANAANAATCCAAGNTGTAACAACAGTGACGTTCCTGACGTTCAGAGAATGCATGCCTATGATACAGTCAACTTAATAGTACAAACTATTCCTATGTTTCGTCGTCATCGTCGTCGTCGTGAAGGATGTTTGTAATGCCAATTGCAGATAGTGCGGGTAATATGAGTACAAGTATGACAGCNGATAGAGCCTTTCATGCCTACAAGCAGGTTTGGTAAGCCTGGTTCACGGATAGACCAATAAGGGACGTTGACCAACCAAGTAATTGTAAGATTTGCGATCATCGCATCTCTCTAAGTATTCTCTCTGAAAGGACATTCAGTTGAAGAAAGCATAGGAGGGACAACGGCAAACCTCAATCAAATTCTCAATCCTTCGCTTGATTAACACAGGCTCAGGGTTGAACCTGCTCGTGAGCTGCCTTATGGCCTCGTTGACCAGGTCGATGTGGGTCATGTGTTTCCGGTCCTTCATGATGCGTACGATACATGCCTAAGGGAGGGAATGACAGGAATCAGTTTCAGTATAAACGAAGGACAATGATAAAAAAAGCTCACGTCGATCTGGTGCTTCCGTTCTTCGTCAATGCGATCACGAGTTTCTTGTCTCTCCTGTGCTGTCTCGACTTTAGACGATACAGTGGCGATCTTGATTTTCTGCATTGAACTGGTGAATTCGTTATTGAAAGAGAAAGAATCATCATCGCTAATCTCCCGACTGGGTGGATGTTTCTTAAGGACCTTGAATTTGCCGCAGGCGAGTGACTGTAGGTGACGCTTTAGCTCGTTGTCAACAATCGATGTTGCCTCTTTAATATCCTATCATTTATTAGAATTTGGACCGTTCCTCAATGGCATAGAGACTTACTGAATATGTAAGTATTTCGCTTTCGGGCAGGTCTTCAAATAACAGGAGGATGACGAGGGCGAAGGTTGAAACATTGAGATCGTGAGTTCTCGCTTTGAACCGGGTTTTGACTTCAGCATTTCCAAGACCGTATTGCCAGGTTAACCGCCGTCCAGAGTGTCGCGACAAGTAAAACTGTTCGAATGACTGACAGCTTTTGGTCAACAGGGTGGGGATATGGCAGGGAGAAGAAGAATGTGTCATTGGCCAGTAAGTTGAGGTCATAACAGTGACGTTGATGGCAACTTCGGGTGGCTTATAGACGAATCGATTATCACACAAGGAATTCAATAAGAATGTTGGAGGCTCTCACCGTGGTCTTGGCAAGGTGAGTCTGGTAAATTTCCATCGCTTCCGCAGATAGCCTGATATCATTGAACATTCCTTCCAGCTTTTGTGTGAACTGATATCCACATTCGACTTTGAGTCTGCTCAGCATTTCGCGTTCAGCATCCTCTGAAACTGAACGACTTTGGAGGAGTCGCTTAGAGAGATGCGATTTGTAATATCTCTCGAAGACGTCCTTTTCAGTGACGTAGCGGAAGACTGTAATAGTCTTGTCAAGGACGGCAGCGATCTCAGTGTCGGTTTTCTAGAGAGAACGTAAATAAAAGGTTTGTAATCTCTCGAATAGTGCGCGACGTACTCCTTTCAAGCCCCGCCTAAGATGATCATCAATAAAGAGTGAAAGGAATTCAGAACATTTGTCATTCAAGTTAATGAAGGACTCAAATGCCTAGGGGATAACGATCAGACAGGCAATCAAGATTTCAGAAGCAACATACTTCATTCATGGCAACTTCAACATCATGGTCGCTCTTGCATGCATCTTTCCAGACGTGGTCAAAACGATCCTTCAATTCCAACACACGCTGCACCCACTCGGTCGCAGGTGTTAAGGAGTTTACGGGTGCTTTCGCCTTGCCTTTCCCTTTCGAATCAGCCTCGCCCTGATCGACGGCTTCAACAGCATCAGCTCCAAGGGTGTGATCGTTGATCACCTTGCCCCGCCTTGATATTGAGTCTTTGAGGGCCTTTCTGAGCACAGTAAGACCAGTTGGGACAGAATTATATAAGCGGTATAAACGCTTAAGTTCCTTGATCTTGTCGGTGTCGATCATGATGTCCAGACCGGATCCAGGCATGGCTATGACTTCAGATAGGTGAGGCGTAAGAAGGTGGTCTTTAAGTATTTGTCTGATAGCTGGCGCTGTGGAGGAAGCCAGATAGTGATGCGCACGCGAATCTTCTTCTTCAAAGCGCCTTTCGACCTATTCGGAGATCAATCTGTCTCAAAAAAGGTAAAAGTCAACCAACCGACCTTCTTCAGGAATTGTGGCGCGTCGCAAGATTGAACTAATGTCTTCCCCTCAGCCTGGTAGAAGGCTTTGGTTTGTTCCAAGAGAACGGGCTCCAATTCGCGCTTGTAAACTGTTATATCGTCTATACGTAGTCGAAGGAAGACGTCGATGCAGCTCTGAACTGCCGCTTGGTTCACAGGAAAACCTTCTCGCTCATAGCGCACTTGATTAAGGATGGCTGTGATCAGGACACCTTGGATACGATCTCGTTTGATAATATTCTTTATAAAGAGATCGAGCCCAAGGTCCCAAGTTTCCAGCAAACCATTTGGCTTAACAAACACACGATCCTATGAATGTTCGCCGCCCGAGGAGTGAGCTGCTTTACAATACTCTAGTTAACTCTTGACTCACCATGTACTTCAATATCTGACCAATCTTAATCATACTACTCGTGTGATCGTCCCATACCTTCCGCAGCGCCTTTAATAACATCTCCCCCTCGTGTGTTTGCTGCTCCTCGCTGACAGGGAATGCAGGGAAAATATTGGCATCTGCAAGCTCCTTCAGATGTTCTCTAACAAGGTCTTTGAGTCCATTATACAAGGTATTGCCTTGCCTATTAAGGACCATGTTATAGCCATAACGATGATTCTCTTCGAATGAGAGGTTGTGGGCATTATTATGCTGAATTTCCCGTATATTGTTTGAAAGCTGGGCCCAGGTATTATCAACAGAGAACTCAGGACCGTACTGTTGAAGATCTCTTAGAGACATTAATTGAAGCCCGATGCACTGGCACTCACTTTCTTGGGTACTTTCTTTGTGTAGAGCCGTTAGACCCGGTGGTGAACGAGATATACTGACTACTCACGATCTGTTTCTTTTGCGGTCTCCTGCTAGCAGCTGTGTTTAACGAATATCAGAGATCGTGCGTTCATCAATCGTGAAAACGCACATGCAGACATCCTGTACAGCGGATGAGAGTCGGTTGGTGGTCAACACCAGTGACCCTTAGAAGCACCTAAAAGGTGATCACTTTTAGCCTTTGTTTCGTTCAGCCATTCTAGTCAAACACTGATTACTAATATCATAATCGCCAACAACTGGTCCTGGAGCTTTCCAGTCTCGAACGCTTAACTCCTGGGCTCGAGCTGGGTTCTTCCCATTGGACGTCATCGACACTGTGCCAGACGAAGAACCCGTGAACAATGAATCTTGTTCGGATACATCGCTATAGTCTTGTTGCCTAGCCTGGACCACTCGTCACTTGATCAGATGACGGTGAAACGAAAACACGTAGGATTGAAATAACGAATCAGGACAGCCTCTATATACGTGGACCATCGACCGGGCCATACTGAATGCTTTAAAAATCCTTCCGCTCAATAATTGCCTGTTGCATATTCACGTACTGGGCAAGTCTGCGAGGCCGCAGACGTGGACCAGCAGCATAAGCTCTAGCCGGGACTTTTAATAAAGTGGGACAATGTGACCGCTAAAAAACCGCTAGCGGAATTCTTGGGTTTGAGGCTGAGGGAGTAGCTTGATCGCTTTCTGCAAGGTGTGTCAGAGAATACTTCGAGAATGCTTAAGACTCATCCTTACCGCGTGCGCTCTCTTCCCGAACAAGATCATCATTATGCGTCTTCCGAGAGGAATTTTGAGTTTGTTAACCTCTTTGAATGTTCTCTGGAATTCCTGCTCAACTTTCTTGTATTCCTTCTCCAGCGCTTTCCTCAGCTTTGAGTCGGCATTTTGTGACTCCATCTGGGTTAGGAGGGCCTTGAGATTGTTCTTCTGTTCNGCNAGGAGTGTNTGAAGGGAAGAATACANCGTCTTCCCNGCCTCTGTCTCGTTTAGCTGTCGCTTCAGGTCTACCAGTTCTTCCTGCAACAGGACACAGTCCCTCTCCTGGGATCGCTGGATAAGTGNGTCAACAATACGCCAGGCTTCCCCGGAAGTATTCAACTTCAAGCGGTCAACGCTTGAGCCTTTCTCGACAAAAGGTTTCCAGAACTGCTGTTTAAGCTCTCCCTCCCGTCTTTCGCCAGCCTCCCGGCCGATCCTTTCCCACATTGTCGATACAAGGACTACTCGGTCCATCGTCAGATCACCACAGAGATTACCGAACATTCGGAGATTCCTATAAGGCGAACCAGCCATACGGTTGTCCGTAATACGATGAAGATAAATAAGCCCACTGAGTTTCACATCGCTTTTGTATCTACAAAATAGATGAGTATTGCACGAATATATTTAAATAGGCATTTGAATTTCNCTCACGTTTGGACAAGCCATTCACTGATCAATGCTAGTATCTCCATATCNGTCCTGGTGGTATCATCAAANCCAGGCGTATCCACGAGGACCACGCGGTTCCCATGCTTCCGGTGGNTTACGCGGGTGGCTTGTATTTTGTCAGTCACCGATTTCAGACCGTCNCCAGCGCGCCTTCCNGTTTGCCCAGTTAGCAGNTCGATGAGCTAGACGGTACGACCGAATGAATNATCGACTNTCGANTCTCAGGATAGGATTTGCTCACGAAGCTCTTTCCTACACCCGTAGGACCCATGAANCTGCGGGGCNTTNAGCTACACTGAGATCCATCATGTGTGCCTCAACATACGCAANAATGATATCGTCCTNTCGGATCTCTCCAATGGTATGAATTACAGCTGCGCCGTCGGCCATGGTTGCGACAGATATGAGTGTGCTTCAAGTTGGTGGTCGGACAGAGATTTCCCAATCATGCACTATTCTTATAGGGTGCACTAGCATACTGCGATTGACGTNAAACCTATCAATCACCACCAGCTTAACGCNTGGCTGAGGNTTTTGGCAGCATTGGCGTCACTGCTTTTGCCGCCTTCAGTCCTCGGAATCAAATCCGAAGGAAGCGCTTATCATGAGAGTGGGTGAACACGCTCCCTCCATGCNATCATCGCGAGGTATTTCTCGTGTGTTACCACAAGTCCTGTCACTGAATCATCTCCTCAGTTCCAAGACANGNAATCTAGAATGATCGTTTCCTCGCATAAGGGNTTCAGATTGTCGCGGAATATAGCTTCCGNGCTGNCAGCTGCCTCATGAGTACNGAGTTGCGGTCACTGGCCGGGACGCGGTTTCGAGCACTGACAGTACCTAGCNANCGCCACACCTTATNTATCATCCTTTATCACTNTNAACTGTAGCCATGAGCCCGCTNGCCTTCATCAGGANTTCNTGANAGGCCAATAACGCCTNCAAGGATACACTTTACAGGCGNCTCAGGACTGATCATATTCATGAGCTCTGTAGTANTCTATCTGACNCTGCATACAGATNACCTGCNTATATATATATACCGTGTTCGCAGAGAGGCACAGTCTGCGTGTAATGGGANCTTGATCTTCAAGTCGATCATTGTAGGGTGGTGGTAACCTCAAGGAAGTTTAGACGCCTTGAATCGTCACCATAGGNAGAAGGAAAAATACGTCACAAGTCAGCTNAGCTTTGTGTNACTTTTGTTGNGCAAATGTCTACATCTCGTGTCCTCCTCGATGTTTAANAGCAGGAGACTTAAGGNGAAGATAGGGGAAGATCAAATCGAAGATCACGATCATCAATAACTCGGATCAGTGCGCAATCGGATCATATATATGGACGTCCGAAATCAGTCACAGCCACACCTCAACTACCGANNGNCTGCTTATTTTTTCCTTATTCTTTCCCGGACCCTCTGTCTCGAGCGGGGAGAGACATTAACTTCNANATTGNAAAGNCTTGCGAGGTAAAGCCTTCCNATGCANGCCCCGCTTGTTCTGAGNNAGCTCCAGCACCTCTGATGCACGTCGTCNTAATTTAACAGACAGGAGAATAGGCCNTCCGCANAGACTTTTCGAGGGTGTGANAAGNNAANACATAAAGTGGACGTCCATGGCGATTGTGGNAAAGAGCTGTCGTGATTGATATTACACCTGTCCCTGTTTGACNAGNGGAAGCGGGCNGATGCTCCGNGCGGCAGACACAANTCCCTCTTGTTACACAAGTACTCNAGANCATAGAAGCATTTACGTCTGCGAAGGAGGAGGAGAACGCNTCAANCTGGNAGTGCTGTAGATNATCGGAGAGAGAAGAGANAGGAANAGAATAATTAAGGAGAAAAATGGCAGTAAAAATGAGGCAGAGACCACAGACAGAATGATAAAAACACATCCCAACCGCAAACACACAATGAGATCCAATCAATAGCAACTAAGGTAATAATGCGAGGTAGAAGCACAAAAACATAAAATCATGATGTACGACGAGAAGACCTAATCAAGTCTGTAAAATACTTTCTGAAAACTTTAGGATCCGTGTTTTGCATTTTCGTCATGCATTCCAGGGCTGTTTCGGGTGGCCAGTTTTGTGAAGGGAANAAAACAGAGAGGAAGAAGTTGGAAGCTTCTTGACCTCGTGTNGTNAGTACNGCTTGAAGTAGATGGCAGATCTCTTGTAGAGCCTGTGAAACATTGAGACANTTCTTTCGTGTTCATTCANGAGAACCATACGTACGACAATGACCTGTCCATCTTTCAGGTTGAAATTTGGNGAGGAAGGGACGCGGAATGCCAATGGAACAATGCGTTCGTAGATGAAGCGATCAAACCCAGGCANGCCCTCCTGGTCCGGGGCATTCTCTGTGATAGGNTGACCCCANCATGTNACGCATTTCGTGAAGAACACAAAGGCAGCTTTCTGACTCGAGGGTTCNGACGCATCTTCAGCTATGCCGAGCATGCTTTCCAGTAACGGCTCGAAGTTGGCGGAATTTCCTGTCAGAGAAGTGAGCCNTTTGATCACAACTCGAGCCGACGATCACTCACGTTCTGAAGTGAAAACNCCCTGCANTTTCGCAGCCATGATNTTATTNAACAACGCCAAGTACGCNTTNTTTGTCTCGACATGTGCACGTTCNTCGTCNGTTCCAGANATCGGCTGCGATAGNAGCGATCGGATATGCAGGTTCANGGGACCAATCAGCTGATCAAGNACGTCNAACAAGTCTTTCTNCAAATNNNATGAGNANATGCNCNTNTNTNCAAACNNANCGNGACTTACNTTGAGTCTGAAGATCAGNAGTCCAATAAAGTTCATGAAATCAACCAANTCCGAAGGCTCGAANTGCGTCAACAAATTGCCCATAAGTGGAGGGATAAAGCTAGCCACAGTCGGTCCNGCAGTAGCCAAAATCCTTGCAAACGCAAATCGCGTCTNTCATCNACCAANANATTCAATCAGNANTTCNTCTNNANGGAANANAAAACATCANACCACTCACAGCATCTCGAACNACCTTNAACACATTCATCGCCTCCAAACAAACCAAAATCGCCCTCGAAATCTCCGCAAACACCTCAAGCGGTGGCATAATATAATTCTCCGGAATCACAGTCGGATAATCCGGGAACCCTTTCGCAATATTNCCCAACGCCATAATAATATGATGCACCTTNACAATCGGAACCAAACTATCCACATCCTCCATATTCGAGCCCTTTTCCCTAACCAGTTGCAAATTCGTCGACAAATCATCTANNAGTGGTTTNACTAGGGATAAAAGAAGACTAGCNTGNCGTTCGGGAGTTTTGAATGTCAGTGAGGTGAGAATGCCGGCGGTTTCGAACAGGTAGAGTTGNGAATCAAANTTTGACCCTCGAACGATTTCGCCTAGGANGTCTGGTTCGCCTTCTTCTAGTTCGGGCATTTCAATGGAGATGGGGAAGAGATCTCGCATGTTGTTGATGATTGTTGGGCTTAAATCTGGAGAGATTTCGGCTCGGTTTTCTTTGATGAATTTNTAGAAGAGGTAGAATAGTCGAGAACGGTAGCATGCGTCGGCGCTGTGCAGNCCNCTGCTCACTTTTCAGTTCNAGATCNCAGAGAANNNCAAGAGANAAACGCACCGAGGGTCGATCATGGCTTCCAGTGCTGGCAGGATACACTCTTTCCTAACCTTGAAAAAGTCNGTATATCTGGCCACNGTCTCGAAATATTGCAGTGCGACGTGTTTGTTGGGATACGATGCAATCCCAGATTGCACTAGAGCAAGCAGCATCTCGCCATGNGACGTCAATGCGTATTCCGAATAATCCAGAACTGGTTTGACTTTTGCNGTCTTGTCAACNNGCGGAGCATGACAAAAGGCNGCACGACCTTTCCCTCCGGCTAGAAACACGACCNTAAGTACTGCGAGANNTCCTGATAAANGATCGCACAAAACTTTTNGTTNATCTCTCCGAANATGAAAACGAGGTAGACACCCAGTTCTGCGTCGTTCCATTTAAGAGGGACNCCNGACCTNTATGCTGAAATGGTTTCTAGAGCAAGTGTTTGCACGGCCCCCGTGACGAGATCTTGGTCAATAGCCAACGCCGAGTCCAGGAATGTTCGCAGGTCCTGATAAGGTTAANGTCAATNTGGTATATTGATGGAGTNGGGNGACCGATACCTTNCGCATTTTGTCAAACTCGACAACNTCATCGTCATCCGAGTCGTCAGGATCCGANCTCTCCTCCCATTTGAGCTTCGCAAGGATGACTTGCACAAGAGACGTCAGGAAGGAGCGTCTGCTCTCGCTCANNGGNTCCGTNGTAGACCTTCGATCCCGTTTATACTAAANTGTTGATTNAATAGGGTGTGGATAGAAATATGTGCNTCACTCACGCTAGTCAATACGACTTGCAAAAGCGGGAAGATAGTNGANGCNGTATCATCATACTCATCCGCCATAAACCTCAACATCACAGGCAAAACCTGTTCCAAATACGAAGTAGCTTCATTCCTGACATCNTCCGTCCCCGGTTCCTTTGCTAACAATGAGCATAAGCCAAGCCAATCANACAACTAACACTCCTACCTCAATGAGTTTCGTCAGCTCAAGTCCAAGAACATTCAACATCCTTCCTAGAGCTTCTCGATACGATTCCTCTCCTTCATCTGTATCTTCGCCTCGCTCAATTTGTTGTTGTCGCGTNTTGGATTCTAGAGCGTCGAGAACNTGACCGAGAGAGAGGACTTTGATGAGTTGNAGTTTGTCNTTGGGTTCTTTGAGACCTTTNGAGACGATGCGGAGNATGGAGAGGGAGGTTGCTAGTCGGATTGGGAGGGATTGNTCTGCGAGCATGCCGAATAAGAGGTTGACNGTTGTTGGTGTTACGGTNAGGTTAATATCGATCCAGCCTAAGNCGANATATTATCAGTGGAAANNAATTCAGATGGAGATGGANAACATACCGACATAAGATCCAAACGTTCTGATTCCCCAATCCACAATNTCCACAGCAGCATCCAGCTCCTTCTTCACATCTGCCCCATCCATTTTCCTCATTTCTACCATCCTCTCAGCGGCCTCAGCCACAATCAACAAAACAGCTTCATTCACTTTAGCAGCATCTCGTTCTCTAACAGCATCTCGCACCCTNCCATCTCGTTGATGTCTCGTTATATTCCANGACCTCGCNGCTTTGATCGTTTGATCTGCTACTTCACCNGAGATTTCGAGTACGATNTGGAAGAAGAGGAGGGAGACGTGACGGTTNAAGTTGGTGTTTGGAGCGGTTGTACCGTTGGGTACNGGTGAGCGGATTAGTGTGAATAAGTCGTCAAAGAAGGAGGGCCATTGATTGATGTATGTGCACAGGAAGAAGAGTGTGAGGGTATGAGAGAATTTATTTCTCAGGACTAGAGATGAGAGATTTATGGGTCGGCGTGTGAGTAGGAAGAGANAGGCTGTGTACGGAGGACGTACATGGAGCATCACTTTCTGCGGGTCCTCCGACGTATTCTGATTGTACATAGGACATGAGGGACTGTTGTATGGTGTTGAAGGAATCATCATCTAGTGGGTCAAATCTGTAAAAAGTCGAGTGAGCAAAAATATCAACGTCATCGTTCAATGTCCNAATANGCGAGGGGATGACTCGGTCGAGTTGAAAGACGCAGGAAATCGACCTTGGACTATANTCATGGGGTATATACCCAAGTTCCCTTCACNGCAGAGATGTCGGGCTAAAAGACTGTAGTTTACCCACCTATTGTCCAAGAACTCATCTAGCACGCGCAGAGCAAAGAACCTGGTTTGCGACGTGTACTTTTTCCTNCCTTCCGAGTCGCGATCNACNAAGATAGGAAGAGCCANGCGCCAAGTCTCGCNGGCATTTTGCTGGATATTAGAGATAAATTGTAGGGCCTGTTGATGTAGAGACGATTGAGCGGGGTCCGATGCAATGGCGATCGCCTGAGCAATTTGTTCGATCTCGCTGCTCATGGGCAAGCTNTGTGGATGTTGGCTCGGGGAAGTAGAGCGCGAACAGGGTGAGAGGGAAAGATTAGAGGAGGGCACAAGTAGGACGGAAAATGACTGGTGTTGAATTCAGCCAGATCAAAGTCGGATTACTGGTATTTGGAGAAATCCACGTGGCTGCTATATCAGGGCAGATAAGATAATTAGTGATTTCGACTTGAGCTCACAAGACAAGTAGTGGTGTGTGTGATTGGACTACTAGGCGTGGCACAGAGGCC
Source organism: Leucocoprinus birnbaumii (assembly GCA_027627405.1). NCBI lineage: Eukaryota > Fungi > Basidiomycota > Agaricomycetes > Agaricales > Agaricaceae > Leucocoprinus > Leucocoprinus birnbaumii. The sequence goes on from JANIEX010000096.1 coordinate 61,515, forward strand.
TACGATGTTTTTATTTGGCGTCGTAAGCTGCCTCCACGAAATACTCATCAGCGGCGCTGTCCAACGCGAAGATCAGCGCAATGGGTCGGCGTCTCGCCCAGATCAAGTGGCAAGTCTCAAAAAAATCAAGGCTTTCGTGACTCCTGCTGCTATGGCAAAGAATATTATCGTCTGAGAATTTTAGATGCGCTATTGCATAGATGACACCGAGTTTGGTCTCTATGAGCCACGTCTCTAAATCCAGAGGACACGAGGCAGGCTGCGCACTTGATAGCAAAAGCCAATAAGATTGATGGTCATTGCTAGACATGCTGTAGAGATGCGTGGAGGACACGACAGCCTGCACCCAGTCCATATTTTCAAGGGCGTAATTACACCTGCGATGGTGGAAGAGGCTGGGAGTCCAAAAATAGGAGTGCGTCAGGGGAGCCGGACCGTGATGGGATTACTACATAAGGCCGGGCGCAGGCAGAGTCCTGTCTCTCATCCTACCTTCTCTCCCCATGTCAGAGCTCGACAGCCTTTCAGACTCTGACTGGCTCGACATCGCCAGCCGCGCCTCCGACGACAACGAGTCCGTCAGCTCCCACGACGGGCTCAGCTCAAGGCCCCTTTCGCGCACCGGGTCCTCGATCAGCTTTGGCAGCTCCCATGAAAGCGAGATCGATGCCTGGGAGGGCTTTGTCGACGAGAGCGGCGACGAGTCCGCGCTTGAGCCTGGCATGTG
>JANIEX010000960.1:0-16031 GCA_027627405.1 Leucocoprinus birnbaumii
GTCAAGATAAAACGTCTCATACTCTCTTTTAATGTGACTATGATCTGAGCGAGTAACTCTTGATCTTTCGACTCATATTAGATACAACAGAAGACTGCATGTCACCTTGCTGCCATTCGGACTCAGTGCTTGACCCTTCAGAGGATAGATGTGGTGTTATACACAAAATTGGTCAAACCGTGATATACTTCAGTTCTTGAGTTTTCTAGATCCATCTAGCATCGGTGCTAGCCTTAGCGACTATGTATGTTAACTTATGTACTGAAAGTGCCAAATTCGACGCTTTCCTTTGCGCATCTCATGTAGCCTTTCTCCGCACATCCATTTTACGGAATTTCATCAGTCAATTTGCTGGGTGCTTAGAAAACCCGGATTGACGGCTGTATCCTGAGCTAAGCCTTCAAGCGACGTAACAATCGGCGTTTCAAAGACCCGCTTCCCTTCCTTTTCCACATACAACTTGCTTGCCTCGCGATACATCAACAACACCATATAATTAAACCACCATCAGGTTCGAGTTTATGAGCTTCCTCGATTCTGGATGCGACTACTGCAATCCCCAATAAATGGATGCAATTCGCACTGCAACAGATCGACGGTTTTCGTTCATGATGGAATCACTCAAATTAGAGCTTAATAATATTTGCGGAAGCGATCACTAAGTTATCAAATTCCCACGCACGATGACAAGCGACACGACGCCCACCATACTTCTGCCATGCACCAATGCCTTGCCATTCCCGATATACAACACCTCATATGTGAACTACTTCGAACCGAACTTTCTCTTCGCGGCCGCTCTGGACCACTTTTTACCCTCGCGCGAACGTGCCGAGCCTTCACCGAACCTGCCCTCGACAACCTCTACTACGAGCTTGAGAGCCTGTGGCCACTGATAAAGTGCTTGCCGCATGATGCGTGGACTGTAACAGCGCCCACTGGGCTGAGTATACTAGACAAAGGTACGATTGTAAGTCATACGCCACTCTCTTTGAGTCGAATTTGCTGCTGAAGTAGGATGGAAACATCCGACATTGATTGCCCATAGTCGCTTCGACGTGCACTCAGCTCTGCGGATGCTGCGACAATACAGAAATATAGCCAGAGAGTAAGGGTCATTGAGATTGACTCCGAAGGATATCGCGTCGATGAGGGCGTCTTCCACGCGCTTGGATTTTTCTTTCCCGAATATCTCCTCCCAAATCTCAAACGTCTTTGGTTTTACGACTCGCCATCTCGTCCCCCAATCTTCCAATATATACGGCTTTTCATATGTCCGGGCCTCACATCCCTTCGCATCAATCTACAGGGACTCGACGCTCAGACAGGCAGCCTAGTGAATTCACTGCCGTCTCTGATCACTCCATCAGCTCTTCGCGATTTCCACCTCCTTTTTTCCCTTCGAAAAAAGGCATTTGGACACGCTCATTTACATTGCATCTCCTCATGCATTGGTACATGGCACAACTTGCGAAACCTCCGCCTTACAGTAGCCGATTATGACGCGATTCTGCAAGCATCTCGGTTACCCCACTTACGCCGGTTGATGGTGGCAAATCTCGACAAGCAACAATACATAGACCAGCAGGAGATTGAGCTTATTTCGAAACCATTCCCAGCTCTCCGGCGCCTCACCATCAACATATCTCTCGACAAGGGTACTCGATTGCTTCCGCTACTTCGTGGGTGCAAACTTCAAGAGCTCAAAATAGCACAACGAGGCCCCACCGACAACTCTTCTCTGAGCGACTTCCTGGCAGGCGTCGGGAAATACCTCAAGCCCGACTCGTTTCAGACTCTTTGGATTAATGCGCCGATAAATCCCCCCGAAGGAGTCTCGTTCGGAGCAATGGTTGCACCCTTCCTACAATATTCAAAGCTCCAGTCATTCAAATTTAAACTCGCCCAACTCCCGCCGTTAACAGCCCAGGAGACGCTACAGATCAAAACCTCGTGGCCGAATTTGCGTACTCTATGTATCGCTGCACACGACGGTTTAGCGTGCGAGGGGACGAACCTTTCGTCTTTGTTGCCTCTCGCTAGCGGTTTACCAAGGCTTCGTCGTCTGAAGATGGACCTTAATGCCTGGTGCCCTCTTGACCGCGCAGAGCTCTTTGACATGTATAGACGATCCCGAGATTTTGGTGTCTGCAACTCACCACTCAAATACCTTGACGTTCGTTGGTCCAAGATCTCACACAAGGAGTTCGTCGCTGCCTTCCTGTCTGAAGCATTCCCCAACCTCCTCCACATACGTTCCCTGTATCTCGGAACGGATGATGGTGATGAACGAAGGAATCATCGTCGATGGCAGACCGTTGGACAGGTTCTTCTGCCATTGCTGAGGATGACGAAGAGGAAGGAACAACTGCGTTTGACGCATCGTGATGATGCCATGGATGTGGAGGGAGATGAAGAGATGGAGGAAGATAAGGATGGTGCCGATCGTTTAGCTCCTTTTTGGTCTGGACGAATGGTTGACGACGATGAAGATGTCTCTTCTGATGGAAATCATACGGATGAAGATGGGTCTGATTTCAGCACAGACGAGGAGTCAGATTATGGCGAGTAAAAGGACACGTTAAGCGTTCGTCCCTTTCTACTTATTTGATGGAACGAACAGTTGGGTGTTTCATTGGGTTAGAATAATGCGCACATTCGTTGTGATATGGACAACTACTTCTTAGGTGACGCCTAATGACAACAATACAGTGGCGAGGACGTATACTAGCGCGATGACTCTTCCGTCACGGTGCCATGATTTAAGGGCAGCGCTCAAATCAGGCGGTGGAGTTGGGCCCCCGGTATCGTTCTGAGTGAAAATATCATTTTGCGGCCCTAAGATATAAATCAGCTTAGACGTACTTCAGATACGTTGGACAGAAATTTTACCGTCTGCAAATCCACATTTCATGTTATACCCAGGGGACTTAGGTGCTCCCGACAAATCTTGGCCACTAACTGCAATGTTATTGCCCTCGAGCTGGTTCCAATAAATCATCTTGCAGATATACAGTCAGCAAACGAGAGTCGTAGAGACCATAGACCGGTGCTCTCACCTGTTTGGGACCACTCGTACATGCAGAAATGTTTCCCTCGCACCAAACGGGTGGTTTAGGCTGAGCGAGGCTGAGGTTGCCAGTTTGTCCTGTAACATTGCATTTCAAAGGATGCATATACATGTTCGGTGTGCCGCAACCATTTGGTACCTAAATCTTGAGTGGTGAGTTATTCGACCCCGAATTGTCGCGTAGATTACCGACCCAACCCCACTGTGATGCAGGATGGTTTGAATGAGCTAAGGCTAGTCACTACGGGATATTGTAAGGAGCTCACCGCGCAGATACATCCACCATCAGGGCATGGAGGGAGCCGAGGTGCTGTATAGGTAGCAAGTCGTCTCCATGGTGTACTTCGAGGATATGTATTAAATCACACAATGTAGGACCAAAAGCGTGACCTTACTTGTATAGAACTGAAAAGACCACTAAATTTGTAGGGTTCACCTCTGACAAATTTGAGGTATACGAAATGGCGAACGCCGAGCCGGCGGCCATAGACTCGTTTTGTGTGTGGACTAGGTGATTGGTGCTCAAAGGTAAGACCTAGCGGCAATAGAGGAGGCTTACTGTTTGGTTGTTGAATGCATTCCTGTGAATTCTCTAAGCCTGGGTGATCTTGTCCGTCCGGATATGTGGCGATGTTCGTTCCGTTATAAGATAGAGTAGTAAAGGCACGATTAGCGGCGTGCTCCACTGTGAATGCTCCTAATGCGGGGCTGAAGAAAGATGGGCCCCGTTTGAACACAGAGAACCCGAAGAGACACTTACATTTCGAGAAAATCTCCTGGATCCGGTGGAAACTGGTCGCACTAGATAGAAAATGAGATTTCAGTAGAGTTCGAGATTTCTGGAGAAGGAATCGCGTACATTATCAACGTGGTGCATCCACCAATCGCTGAAGTTGAGCTATTCATGAAATAATCGAGACAATTCTTTGTAGATCAGTCCTATAAACAAACCTGATAAAGAGGATCAACGATTAAATGGGTGTTCTCGTCGTCGACACCAGGGGTCGTCCCGTTCAGACAGTAAGTTCCTGACCCGATTAGTACTGGTAAGGCGAGTGCTAACCCAAGATTTGACTCACCTTTCGTCCAAGCTGCAATATGGCAAAAGGCTGTATCGCATAGGAAGATGACAATAAAAGCAATTATCGAGCTCCAAAACTGATTGGCGTGCTTTATTTTCAGCATTCGGGGTGAAATGACGGTTGGTTCGGAGATCACAGGCAGCACTTTCGACGGAGTGGCAGATGAAAGAGGGGTATGCTCTAAGTATGAGATTATTCTGTGTAGGGAATAGCGTTGTAGCACACTCCTGGTGCTTGGTAAGGTAGAGGAGATTAGAGACATCTCCTTTACAAAGTAGTACCTTTTGCTTAGGTCACGCCTGGTGACTCCGAGGCCGGGAGCCAGCTCAGGTTTAGTCGGGAGGTTTCCGAAGCGATATCGAGTCGGTTTCCCTCAGGTCCACAGAGCCCCTTGATGTCTGTACTTCTATTGAGCACATATTCAGGTTGGTTGAATGCATGCCCTGACGTCGCTGATTGATGCTTCGGAACACTGAGTTCGGATGTCCACTTACACAGCCACTGATAAACGGATCACTAGTTTCTATTCTCCTTGATTGGGTACAAAGGTGTAGTATGCGTTAAAGTTTAGCGTGTGCCGCTGTCCGATGTTCGTATTGATCTTGTAGAAGTCGACGCAAGGTCTTTCCAGTCGGGGATTTCGGGATCTGCAAGGGAAGTCGTTCAGTAGACTTCGGCACGATGAAGTGGATGGGACCTGCCTCGTTCACGATTTCGATACCTCCTCGTAGCCACTTATATTTACTGAGATTAGTCTGATGCCATCTTTCCAGTTCCTCCTGAGCCCTCATGTCACCCAGTTTCTTCCCATTCTCGCTCAACACAATCCATGCCCTCGGTAATAGTTCGTCAGACGTCCTTCCACCACGAACTCCTGCGACGGATACGTCGGACACAAGTTTATCTGGGTGTGCCAAGAGGACCGTCTCAATCTCGATTGGCGAGACCTGCGAGCCAGAAACTTTGAGTGTATCCTAAATAGTATAGATGGTTAGGGTCTTCACTAGTTAGCGAGAAGGTCGGTACAAACCTTCGCGCGATCCGCAAAACTAACAGAAAAATCAGCAAATTACTTCAACGACCCGATTATATAGCTCACAAGAAATAATGATCTGGGTCAACTCGGAAGTGATCACCAGTACGCAACCAGCCATTGATAAAACAGCTTCGGGTCGCAGCAGGGTTGTCGAAGTAGCCGGAAACAATGTTCCCTCCCTTAAGCCATAGTTCGCCTACTTCATTGAAATCGGCTTCGCTCCCGTCATCGCGAACTATACGCGCTTCCATCCCAGGAAGTAAAACGCCAGTAGTACCAGGAACATTCCTGAAACGACCATTGAGAACTCCAGGATAAGGCCGAACAACTGCAGAGACCGTCTGTCAAGCCATTTTTCAACACAGTTTTTTGTTATTCAAGGAGGGGTCAGCTTACTGTCTCTGACATGCCATAGCCTTCACTAAAGAAGTCATTGTTTGGTGTATGCTCAAGGACTTTCGAAGAAATTTCCTTTGGAAGATGAGCTGCGCCACTATGAACGGCAAAAACTGAACTGAAATCTGTTTTGGTGAAGTCTGGGTGGTTGACGAATTGGTACCACATGGACGGAACCATGCTTAATGACGTAGCCCTGTAACTGAGCCAAACTAGTTCAGAGCGAGACAGGTCACGGATTTGGTGGATTCTTACCGACTCAAAGCCTTCAAAACTCTCCCGGTGTCCCAACGACGGAAAATCACAAATCTCGTTGGAACAGTAAAAGCACGGATACTATAAATATGAAAACCAAAGGTATGGTGCATCGGTAAAAATGCCAAGACAACTGGAAGCCCGTCTGGGGTTGGAGGAGTAGGTGGCTAGTGGAAACGTAATGATCGCGATTCTTTTTGTAGCACCAGCGTGGAGCTTACCTTCGCGACTGTTGCTCTATCTTGGGCGACCATAACGGCCTGTCTGAAGGCGTACAACAAGTTTCCGTGAGAGACCATGACCGCTAGATGGAAGCTGGTTCAGCGTCGCTTCGATGGTAATGGGCAGGGCATTTTACACACCTTTCGGTAGACCAGTCGTTCCGCTCGAGAAAAATAGTAATGCAAGAGCATCCTTTGATACGATTCGCGGCTTGCTGTATCGATTATGCAGCAGGTTTGACTTTGCAATAAGCTGGTCTATCGATTCATGGCTGCCAAGCTCTCCACTCATAATGAGAATATTCGACATTGCAATCCCAGCTTCCTGCGCTACGGGACGTGCCCTAGGCAGGTATTGAGGTGTGGTAAATAGTTTCGTCGTTTTCGTAACTTTCAGGGCATGCTTTAATTCGAAAGGTGTTGAAAAACATGAGATTAGGGCGAATGGTACTGCGATTTTCAGGAGGGCTAGTATGAGAACCACATAATCCTCGACATGATGTCAGAAACGCGAACATGGAGAAATGAGATTACTCACGGATGAATTATCGCTCATGATGCCAACTATCTCCCCGTCCTCCGGATTCATTCCCAACCCTCCTTCAGCTTTGGGTGCACCGAGTGTCACAGCCAAGGCGTCGATTCTCTTCTTTACCTCTCTGAATGTCCGCGTATTTCCAGTCTCTTCGTCCACGTGCAGCACAAAATCTGGCCATTCTTCATGATGCGGCTGCTGAAGTATAGTTTCGAACACATTTAAGCGTTCTGGCAGGGCAGGAAGGTCTGGCCACAGTGACTTGATATGGGGCATTATGTGGACGTGGGTTATCGAATGCTCAAAGCACAATGTGGGGTATAAGCGCTTTAAATGGGACGTCCAGAATAGGGAGCTATTAAATACCAAGCTCGGACTTAAGCCAATGAGAAGAGGACTGTGTAGATGACAAGAGACGGCATTGCGGCAAAAGTTCGTTTAATGTTCTCCTCGTGAGCTTTCCGCCGGTTTCAACGGTTATGTAGGTTGCCGGTGATGGACTAAACTATTTATAGATTAGATCCGGTGATTAGTAGGCAACTGAGATTGCAGTTGTGAGTACATACTAGATTTCCGTTCGGACCGTTCCACATCAGAGTTTGGAAAGCTGTCAAGATGAAGGTGATTTGAGACAAAGGTTGTTGTAAATTGAACGATGGGTTCACCCTTGCTGTGGAATATGCGATAGCTCCAATACTCGAACTTAGCATATGATATGGTACCTCTCGAGAATTTCTTTCGGAATCGTTCACTTGCATAGTCAGAGAAAAACGCGGACTTAATTCTACTTCCTCTGGCTGTAGGGAAAAATCACATCAACGAATCTGTTGGGTAGGCAGCTCAGGATACCAGGCTATACTAGAATCAACTGGGTTATCATGCGACGATTTTAGGCTTCGGATCCCAGAGCGTGACGGCGTAAGGTCAAAATCTGAGATCAGGGTGATGATCGGATGGTTATATAGAATCTCCACAAGGATGAATAGAGCAGAGGACCACTGGGAGCTATGATGATGATCATCGTCAACTATGGCATATCAAGAACGTGGACCATTGATTGGAAGTGATGTCAGTGTGCGGAGGACATTTCCGGATACTACGATGGATTTTGGCCACTTGTTACGGATCTGCGACATGTATGAGAAAATTCATGATGCAAAACTCCATAAGCTCCGGTTGTGGAGAGCTTTATGATTTAGCCCGATGGTTCGGGTGCTCGAGGCTACATCCCCCCTCGAATCCAGCCGCAAGGATTCGAAGGAAAGCGATTCCGTGACGGGGGGAAATAGTGAGCATCCAATCTCCAATCCCTTGCGCCTTTGGTATAGCGCTGGGTTCGGCAATCTGCCCATGGTTCGAGGCATTCGTAAAGGGCAAGCGATCTGCGGGGAAAGTGACTAGTTTCAGATTTTATGTCACATACTAGCTGGAATATTAGTCGCAAACACTTTTATCTGTCTGCTGGTGAGGCGGAAACGAGTCGTCCGATTAGAGTTCTCCTATGACTCAGAGTATGTTGGCGTCGTTGTAGACGGGTGAGTGCTTGATGTGTAAAATGGATGTCATTTAAGGTACAGCAGAGATCGTCGCCGGTTGGCGAGACAGAACTTGGAGATATTGACACTTGAAGGTCTCTTTCATGACGCGTGAAGTCCTAGCAACCTCACTAAGGGCACACGGGCCCCACTAGAGGACGCGCCTCCCCTTCCCAAGCCTAGATGGGGCAGGCTATCAAAATTGACAACAACACGCTCGGTAGCTTCAACGGGGAGGCCGTTCCAACATACAGGTCAAGCGGGCAAAGGCAGGTCAAAGTCCAAGTCTCAAGATATGCTCGCTGACGGCGGGCCTATTGACTGACAGTTGAACACGGGGATTGCCGAGTTCCTACTAAGGCAACGAGAGTGTTTACCCCTATCAATTGAGAGACGCCAAGCTATGGGGTCGGGTAAAGCTTGATCTAGACAAGACGCCTAATGTATGGCAGTAATAGGGAAGGTTATACAAGGTACCATAAGTAAAACCGTGGTTATAAAGAAACGATAACACCTTCACAACATAGCCGTCTCAAGTTCGGACATCTCCGAGCAATAGCGTCACACAAGTCCTCGTTCAAAGCGTCCTCGACAAAAGGGTTTCCCAAGATTTCTAATTCCATCAATTTCGGGAAGAGTGCCAACCATTCGACAATCAGTGGAATATCCACCTGAGCGTCGGAGGATGATTTGACACTTGAATCAATATCCAGCGTTAGTTTTGACAATTCAGACAACGTCAATAAAGGGTTTGTAGTGTATGCCGTAGCGTTCACGTTGGTCCATATCCACTCGAGCCAAAATGTTTCCTCAAAATTCATCTGGAGCGTGACGATTAGGCTGGGATAATGGTTTTGAGCATAGTAGGCGGAGGAAGGCTGAGGAATGAGAGGGTTTAAGGCTAGGATGGCTTTATTCAGGAATATTCCAGACTTTGCTTTCAGTGCAAAATCTGTGGTAAGGACTCGAATGGAAGCCAATCGCGAGGGAGTACTCGCACCAACAAGGCGTTGGGTAAATGAAGATCTCCGTATCCGAGGAAATAACCAAGGAACCAACTGCGGCCACGTTTCGAGGACCTGGAGATTTGGCAACAGTGATCGGCCTAGTGGATCCTCATACGTAGCCAAGGCCGAATCTGGACTTATGCCTGCAAAACAGAGATCGAGCTTCAAGGTTGTGATACTTGAATGCTCGGAGAGAAATTGAAATAGGTCACGGGGAATTATCTTGGCGCCGTTGGGAAAGGAAAGGTAGAGAGATTGAAGACAAGGGAGACGAATGGATTGGAACAGAGCCGCCCACGCTGAATCGGAGGAGTAGCAATCTGGGGATGAGGACAAAATCAACTCTTGGAGGGTAGACGCCACCCGACCAAATAACGAGATCGTGTAACTCAGGAATGTGCCCGTAAACAGGTGCGCAGTGGCCAAATCAATACTCTTCACACGCAAAGCCGTATCGGATGGTATTTGGTTATGGCTGATGCGTGTCATGGCACTTTGTAGTAGGCGTAGAATGTCATTGCGAGGTGGCGAGGACGGGGACGCAGGGCGTGAAAGAGGGGGGGAAGGGGGGAAGGGCTCAGCCCAAGGGAGGTCAGGTAAATAATCGCTGATGATGCTAATTTTATGGCACCCAACGAGGAGTGCAACATCAACAACGTTGGACAAAGCTCTCGCCCATGTGACTGTTGTCACCGGGGAGCGATGTTTCTCTTCACATCTCCGCAAGGATTCGACACTCGTGTTCACTGATATCTCAAGCCGCAAGGCCTCTAAAGACCGATACGGCAGCCGTGATAGGAACAAGGCGAGTCCGAACATATCGTTGACGAAGTCTTGAACGTCATCCCGAGCTGCAAAGTAACCTATCGACTTTATACTCAAGGGTAGCCAACGAGCAGCACAAAGAGCCGGGATAAGCTCTACCGGCTCTCTCCTATCGATAGTCAACTCGGACCGTGAGGAAATTCCGTCGATGACCGTGGGTCCAATTATCCTCGTGAGTGCAGTACGATTTAACTCGTGGTTGACCTTGCCCATGGCAAGGAGAGAAGGGTAATCAAGATAATCCATGATTTTGCGGAAAACCACCCCGGTCTTTTGGCTATGCAGCGAGGTTAGTGGCGGAGGAGAGACCATGGATTGTTGGAAGAGTACCCTGGGCCTGCTCCGGTTTTATGAGAAGTGCTCCATATTTGCGAAAGGTTGGACTTTCGTGTGAGTTCACGCCCGTTAGCCCCTGCGTGATAGGTCTCCTTCTAGAGGGGAGATCAGTTATCGGAGATCTGGCAGCCTGGCACGGAGAACGACACTGATGTATACTAAAGCGGCTTGGCACATCCACAGAGTGGCATCCATCGAGAACAACGATAGAAATTAAATCCCGCATTGCATCTGTGTATCTTTGATTCACTAGTGAGGTGTATCCTGCAGACAATAGAAATGACGGAAACTTCCTGATAAGCCGCTGAGAGTTGAGCCAACTTTGTTTGTGGAGTCACATCGACATGCCAATGCGCTATTTTTCTGAGAACACGGGCGGTCCTGTATAGGCGGAGTGAACGATCAAGACAAACAGTTGTAAGTATTACGAGTTGGAAGTGATCGGGAAGCGGAGATATGGCTAAATGGAGCAAAGACCTTGTTNAAAAGATGCGTGTGTATTAAAAATACTCAAAACGGGTCTATCGATGACGTAGTTGTGTTTCCCAGCATCATTTATTCGTTGGCGAGCATCACGAACATCATGAGAGTTACTATTGCAACTTAAGGAATAGGTTACTGCACATTGTATGATACACTAATAGATGGGTACGAATCTTGATATCATGTCCATGGTCGTTCATAATAGTAATAATGTAGATCCAAGCGTTATTCTATAACTTGGATTTAGTTCGNAGGCGAGCTTCGTATTGTTCCTGCAACACGCGGCGCAATGTCTTCCCTGTCGGTGACTTCGGAATCTTTGAAAAAGTGCCAAGGTGAGCAGACTCTCAGTAGTGTATCAATTGATTATTGGGCGTACCTCGTCGACGATCTCTATCCCACCCCTCAACCACTTATACTTACTAAGATTTTTCTTGTGCCAGCTCTCTAATTCNTTCACGACCGCCTTCGCCCCAAGCTTCTGACCTCTAGGACTGAGGACGACCCAAGCATGTGGTNCCTTCTCGTCGGATGTACGCCCGTGACCACTGACACCGGCAACAGTAGCGTCAGTGATAAGTTTCTTCGGGTTCGCCAAGAGAACGTCCTCGATTTCCACAGGCGAGACTTGGATTCCAGAAACCTTCAGCGTGTCCTATCGAGGTACAAAATATATCAGTCAAACCTAACACCCAGCTACAACCTTGAAAAACGCACCTTAGCTCGATCAGCAAAACTACGAATGGGGAATTCACACGTCAGGTCAAATTCAGATACTGTANTGGGGACGATAGCCGATAGCGAAAACCACTCACTAGAAATAAACCCTCCTTATCCACACGGAATTTATCACCGGTTTTCAACCATCCGTTGATGAAAGTTTCTTTGTTAGCCTTCTCATTGTTCCAATATCCGAGAGCGACGTTTGGACTTTTGAGCCATAATTCTGCTGGTTCGTTGACTTCGGCTGGTGAACCGTCGTCGCGAAGTAGTCGGCCTTCCATGCCTGGGAGTAAGACGCCTGTACTGCCTGGAATTCGCTTCATCTTGCCACCGAGAGATCCGGGGAATGGTTGTGTGATGGCAGCGATAGTCTGGAGGATGATGTCGAGGAGGAAGAAGTGTCTACATCAACAGGTTGGCACTCGTTTGGTCAGGGCTAAGACTTACCGCTTCCGACATGCCGTACCCTACAAATGTGACGTTAGCATACGCGTTTATATTTAAAAATAGATTTCAGGCGTTTAATTACCTTCCATGAATGTCGCGTTTTTGGGAATGAGGATTGAGAGCTTAGCTGCGAGTTCGGGNGGTAGGTAAGCCGCGCCACTTCCCAACGACTGAATGGTACTGAAATCTGCCTTGTGAATGTCAGGGTGGTTGACGAGTTGATGAACGATGGAAGGAATTAAAGCCATAGCGGAGATCTTGTATCTGCAGTGGAGAGAAAGCGTAAAAGGTGCANTTAGTTTCCTGAGTGAAAGTGTTCGAAAAACGCGTACTTGGGAATAGCGTCGAGTGCAGTCTTNATATCCCATTTCCCAAGAATCACAAATGTATGAGGCGCAAGGAAAGCCCGGAAGGTATACGCGTGAAGCCCATAGGTGTGATGAAGAGGAAGGAAAGCCAGCGTTACTGGGATGCCTTCTGGTGTTTGTGGTGGCGGAGGCTAGCACAAAGGAGACACGGCAGCCGACAAAGTTGAGAAGAAGAGGAGGTTAATTTCCATTCCGAAAGTGGTATGGATTGGCGCAGAGAAGAATAGGAGCGATAACATTATGTCAATACGGCCGCCGCCACGGACAATGAGGGGGAATTAGTGGATTGACTTACGGTATAGACGGCCATAGTGGCGGCTGCGATGACCATTGATTGAGAGAGGGAGTAATTGAGATTTCCATGAGAGATCATAACAGCTATAGAGATGCGACATCAGTCGGATGTGGTGGCTATAGAATAACGGTGATGGATGGTAAACTCACCTTTAGGAAGGCCGCTGGTTCCGCTCGAGAACACGAGGTAGGCGAGGGTATCGTTCTTTGCCGGCCTGATGCCGACAAATGGAATATTCTTCTGACTGACCTCATCGACGAAATCTTGGATCGTCTTAAACCCAGGAGCTTCTCCTAACAGGAGGTGAATCCTGTCAACAGGAATGCCGACCTCCTTTGCCACAGGGAGAAGGTTAGGTAAAAGCTTGGCGTCCACAAATAAGCGAGTAGCTTTAGAGAGGGTAAATGCGTGTTTGAGCTCGAAGGACGTTGAATAGGAGGAGATGAGTGCGAATGGGGTTGTGATCGTCAAGCATGAGTGTACGAGTGTGATATAATCCTAAGGAGGATGATCGGAAATGCTGACACCGGAAGTTTCAGATTTGTGCGCACCATACAGTTCTCGCTGACTATTCCAATGATCTCTCCATCCTCTGCCTTCAACCCAAGCCCTCCCTGCGATACGGGGGTTCCGAGAGCAGTGGCAAGGTCTTCTACGCGTTTAACGAACTCTTTGTATTTTCTCCGCTTTCCAGTAATTGCGTCAATGTGAACCGTATAGTCGGGCCATTGCGCTTGGTCAGGTCTTTTGAAGAATAGGTAATGAGAGTTAACCTCAGGGAGTGCCGGGGGCTCGGGATAGGGCGATTTCAAGTGCATACCCAAGGGAAGGAAACAACGAACGTCGTAGGAAGAAAGTACAGCGGGGAAGGCTTGTGCGGGCGGAATACATCCGGTTCTTATATGTCTGAAGCGTGTTTTGAGATGTCGATGCTGACACCTGAGCATCAGGACATGCTAACCGCGTGCTTGTGGGGATCATTGCTGGTGGCGGAAAGGGTATTTCGGGAGGGAATGAAGCCGGCGCCGGAAAACGTATAAACCAATTAGGAGAGAGCTTCGGAAGTGTAGGGATGGGGTTTTGGTCCCGTGTCACCGAACGATCACTATGGCAGGCTGCTTCAGTTGCTACGCAAGACTGATTTCATGCTCGATATCTTCTGGAAGGGCAGTTATTTTACTGCAGATAGGCAGGAAGCCATTCCTTGACAATAGAAGGTGAGACTATGCGAAATAGCTGTCGCTGATCCTTACTATAAGCTCGACACAGAAAACACAGAAGTAGGTCACCGACCTTTCTGGAAAATAATGATGCAGGGTCGGCATGAAGAACAAATTGAGATGTAGATTTGTTTAGTTGACCCTCCTCAGCTTGCAATCTGATGGGACCTGGCCAGACAAGGACTGGGGTCGGCCTTTAGGCAAGAACTGATAGTGAGAACTAGCTTTCTTTCTTATATAAAAACCAGCACAGAGAGTGAGCCACTGGACCCGGAGTGAAAAACAGCTGCAAGGATGAACCACGACCTGTCCAATCTTCATTTCCTGTGGCACACTTCTTCGTTTTTGAAGCGAGAATCCGATGAGGAGCATCCCCCGGCTATCGGCGGCTATTATTACCGCTGGGGGAGCCGGTAGGAGCTAGATGTGATGGCCATGTCCGCTGAATGCCGTAGTTTTTCCGTTGGGTGATGTAGATGAGAGTATAGGTAGTTCCGTAGCGACTATCGCTTTCGGAGGGCTTCAGCCGTCTAATTAGGATAGTGAACGTCAGGAAGAACATAGGGCGCCTATAAGTTAAATTTCTTAGGCTATTCATAGAACTGTGTCAAGGACTGATTGATGCGGATCCCAAGCAGGGTCCCACGGGATCATAAACCCTGCATCATTGTACCCTTGTCCCTCAACCACGACAACCATGCCTCCAAATGCCGCTAGTCTCAAACAAAGGCTCAGTAACCTGTCGCTGGCACAGTCTGCACCCTCTACATCCACCACAAATGGCTCTTTCCAGTCGTGGCCGCTGAGAGACAAACGTCCAAAGCAATTGCTCAACAAATTAACACCACCATGGGCAAAACGACCTCAATCGCCTGTGGTACACGAGTATGGTGATTATGAGAGGGTGCAGGAAGTTATGACGAGGTTTATTTTTCAGGCCGGTGTGGATTTTGAGTGAGTTGTTCCTCTTGAAATGTTCATATGAGTTCTGATTCGGGAACAACCCACTACAGAACGCGACCAATGTATGTTGATCTCTTGCACTCCATGCCATGGAGCGCGACATGAAACTTGTTGAAACAGGGTCGTTGTCAATGCTTCTGCCCTACCTGACCCAGATGAAGTCAATTATGACCTACTGTTATCGTACGTCCGCCACGTTTTCCACTCGTGAACACCGCTTCATCGAGCGTTTCTCTAGGCGGATACTTGCTTATCTTAACTTGTATGGTATGATATCTTGCTGCGCCTTCCTTTCTACGTCACTTATCTTTGCTTGACAGTCGAATCCGATTATACTGTGGTTTTGTTCGCTGCTGGTGGAGGACATACTCCACCTTGGAATTGGGTGTGGAAAGCCTACCGCGGCCTCAGCCGTAAATACCGTAAGAACTTGAAGCAAATGGTAAGCCTTCACCTTGCCTCTTTTAACGCTAGCTTCTAACTGGTCTGTCTAGTACATCGTCCATTCATCCTTCTTCACCAAGAGTATGCCCGGTCTATCCTATTCTGTGCGAGAACAACTCTCATGCTTTATATAGTGTTGTTTTCCCTAGCTGGTGCCGTCATTAGGTGAGTGTCGTGCAGTGTCGCTCTATTTTTATGCAGGCATTCAGCTTTTCATATAGTCCAAAATTCTTTCGCAAAATTGTCCACATCTCCACCCTGTCCGAGCTCGCGCATTATGTCCCATTAACGCAGATTGATATTCCTCCTGCCGTCTACCGGTGCGTTTCCTATCATGGGTTCATTAGGACGACCGCTTATGCTCTTACTGTTATTACCTGGTCAGGGAAAATCTCAAGTACGAGAACGAAATCAAGCTACCGATTCCAATCAAGTCCAGCATTTTTGGAGTACCATTGGAAGAGCTGATGGGATACCACGGAGAGAAGGGTGGGATCCCACGAGTTGTGAAGGATTCAATACAATTCCTACGAGAGACAGGTACGCCACACGTCTTCTCAGGTAGGACGTTCTGATAGTAGTCGTCTAGGTCTCGAAGAGGAAGGATTGTTTCGGCGCTCGCCCTCGTCGGCGATGCTTCGCTCTGCTCAAGATGCCTATGACCGAGGTTCGTGAACCCCTGTCTACGATATGTGCTATCCCGCTGATGTTCGGACCGAAGGTAATGTTGTGTCACTCGAAAACTTTGGAGACCCTTTCCTTGCTGCTGTACTCATTAAGAAGTACCTTC
>JANIEX010000961.1:0-16013 GCA_027627405.1 Leucocoprinus birnbaumii
CCTGGCGGAGACGGGAGAAATTGGAGGGTGGTGGCTGGGGAAACGCGAGCTCCTCGTCGTCCTCGTTTATGGAGTCGACGTGGCGCAGCGAGGGTCGCTTCGAGTGGACAGAGTCAGAGTCTTTGAAGGCCAAGGGAGCAGGGCGTCTCCGAGTCTGCATATCTTTTTCTTGTTTGTACACCTTTAGTCTAGCATTTTAGTACTTTGCTGACTAAGCATATGCTGGGCGTACCTCCATGGTTTTGAGGCGATCTGGAGTCAGCGACACCTTCATCGTGGACGAAGATCGCATCAGATCGTCAAATTCCTGCTGCAGGACGCTTTCCTGCGGTGGCGAGAGTTAGAGCGCAGGAAGGGCAGAATAGACTCGATGCTAACCTCTGTCAATGTCATCGATCGCTGCCCGTCGTCCTTCTCGCTGATTACCGAGTCCGACTTCCTGTGCGCAAGCCCATTTTGGCTCTCGTTGTCGAGAGAGTTCTTGAACAGCTTCAGCGAGCGCGCCTTGTCCAGGGATGGGCGCGGCGCAGGAGCAGCAATGCCAGGCATGTTGGGGACGGTAGTGGAGGAGGAAACCTCGGACGACAACCGTGAGCGGGGGATGGATATAGAGTCTTTCCCTGACGACAATTCTTGATGGGGGGAACCAGTGCGTGAGGTTAATGTGGTGCTCAGTTCGCTTCGTGTGAACGATTTACTCCGGCGTGACTTTACTGGACTTTTTGATAGCAGCTCAATCTGTTCATATACTGTCGAACCAGAAGTCCTGTCAGTGGGAAGAGTCTTCATACAACGGCCGATATTAAGTCAACGTACCTCTCATAGACCTAAATAGGCCATAGATAGAGTCATCCTCACAGAGCGCCGTGAATAAATCATTCACATTTGCGCTCACCCGGCTGCTGTCTCGTGCAGCGACCCGCCCCACACTCGTAAGGATATGCCTGGAATCAAAAGGGAAAAACGCAAATTTCAGATTCAACAGCCGGCCGATCCGCATCAGCGGTTCATATATTTTATCAAAACACGCACTCGCACATGGCCCTGCAAAAAGATGTGGAGCACCCAAGTCAGTCCCAACCTAACAATCGAACAAACAGAAAAAACCACGCACTCGAGAATGGCTGTTAGATACAGTGCTGCAGGGGCAAGAAGAGTATCGCTTGGAGGAACGCTAGTGGCCTGAGAGAAGCGCTCCTGAATGCGGTCTTCCACAGAGGGGTCCTCGTCAGATTCATTGAGGGTCGAGTATGCTTCGCATTTGAGACGTAAAAGCTGATAAACACTCAGTACACACGAAACCTCTCCCTCACACAAAGAAAGACCCAAGTCAAGAGCTCACCTCAAATGCCCACTGCAGATGGAACGTCGTCGAGTCGTCCTCCAGCTGCCGTACCGGTCCGCCCTCAGTCGTTCGGTCCCAGTAAGCCCTCAACTCTACTTCTGCCTCCAGAAGCGCCTCCTTCCCGAGACTTGTCGGCAATAAGCTCAATAAACTCGCGCGCAGCTTATCTGTCGACAGCGAAGCAGAGTTGTTCAGAATGCTGTAGAGGAATTCATCGAGCAAGACATTGATGGCATGAAGCGCCTCGGTTTTGAGTCTAAATGGTCGAACATCTGAAAGAATAACGTCCGCTGACTGCGAAGAGATATATGAAGGCGCTGAAATGAAAACAGAAGCATAAAAAATGTCAGCCACGGAAAGGTAGCGTCCTCAAGATGCAGAGTACACTTACTGGAACCCTCGACGAGGCCGAGCATAGGTAAAGATGCGACACGAGGGAGGTCAAGACAGCAGGGTACTGGATGAGCTTCCGTATGCGGGGATATTTCTCACCACTCAGGGTCGCCCATGTCACCCGGACACAGATCAAAATACGACAAACAACTATCCCTAGCTCCAATTGATCCACACCCAAACGGTAAACCTGCAAAATAATCATCGCTCCCGCAAACACCGATTCCTAATGTGCATAGCGTGTCTTCCGATGTAATTCAAAGTCTGTCATTTCCTCGTCATTTCAAAAAAATCCTAGTCTATAAACAGGAAAATCTCTACAAGATAACTCCCGAAAGCAAGGGTCGATATAAACGGTATGCCATCTACGACGTAGCCACTAGCGCAGCATTTTGACAAGAATATCTCGAGTCGGACGCCGTAGGTATTCTGCCAAATTCAAATGTAAATATCGTTGGCACGCCGCTTAACGGACAACTCCACGACGACAACTCCACCTGGGTTTCGAATATAATCACTTCTTAGCGGGTGATACTCGAGCAGAAGCCCGTCCATCTGTATGAGACCCGCTACTCCCGCTGACGCCACCGCGACCAACATCGCCACCGCTAGCACCGGATCCGGTCGTTTCGATCGTTATGGTAGGTCCAAATACATCAACATCCTCTCCATCCCCATCCAACAATTCCCTCTCCACCGCTTCCTCCTCCATATCCTCCAATGCCTCAATCATCTCATCTTGTATCGCTTCACCATCTTTCTCAGGCCACAACACCAGTCCTCTTTTTACTAGATTTGTAGCGTACGTGGAACCTGATTCTAAGAAATTCCTCGATCTTGCCGGCGTTGAAAGATAAGATGAATATCTTGTTGATCGATTTTGTAAGAATGAATAGGGGGTATTCGCAGGCGCTGGAGCATCGAGAAGATTTTTTCCTGATGGAGTTGTTGGCATAGGTCTTGCGGCATTGTAACTATGCAATTGTATTGGCACATTGCCAGAAATACGTCGCAGAACCTACGCGATTGGTCGACGTATGGGATCAATGCTTCTAGTCACTAAAACACAGATAAGACGTGAACTCACCGACGGCATGAGAACCTCGTGTCGTTGCTGCGTAATAGATGCAGGTCGTACACGACCATATTCCATCATGTATGAGTGTGCATATATTTTTGGCAACTTGCGAGGGATCGAAGGTAATGAAAGGTTTTTGATGGTTGAGGGTTCAGCTGTTCGTCGCCGCACTATATCATTACTGTGATCACTTCGTTTATGCCTGATGAGTTGTCTTGGCGTTCGAAATAACTCTTCGCAGCCTGAAGGAGTGATAAAAACACCCCACGTTCGTAAATTGCATGAGGATCAGTCAAAAACGGTTAGATAAAATATTAACTGACCAGTAAAAGGACACAGTAACGGATACACCGCATGCCTTTCAATGTGCTGACGATAGTCTTCTCTTGAGATAGAGGTATACCCACACGCCGTCCATCCACATGTCCAAGGAGACTGATGAACACATCCATCAATCAGTTACTCTCAACAGGCGAGGGATAAAACACGAGAACGAGGAAGCTCACGTCTGCATCAATCCGTTTCGGGCCATGCGAGATGTCGATATGTCGAATAAGTGCCCCAGACGAATTTAGCACTACTTCACATCCTAGCCACTTGCAAAAGGCCTCTCTAAGAATGGCGCAATTTTCAAGGAATGCTTCTTTTTCAGCGTCGTCTGATAAGATTTGTAACACCGCGGGAAAAAAGCAAAGAGACAAGGAAAATTCAGAATCATAGCTCCTTCCACTCCAAAAGAAGACATACCATAGCTAGCAAAATGCAGATTCCAAGAATCGAGCGCTGAGGGAATGCAAGATAGATAGCATATACATAAACGGACCAACAAATTAGATAAATTCATCTATGCACACCTTCGGCCATGTCGCTTTCGCTCTCCTCATCATCCACAAGATCAATAATTTCAACGGGTGTACTCGAGACCGATGCAGACCGCGGAGGCCCAGCATAATCTCCTAGCGAAGGCGATCGCGACCGACTCATACCACCCAGATCACCCAGTTCTTGTTCAGTCATCTCAGTTGGATTCTCCGGAGTTCCTTGTCTCTTCCATCTCTCTGCGTAATCCGGTAGTGGTGGAACCAAAACATATGCAAAAACCTCTCTCGAGCCTGACCACCTCGCCGAATGATCCTTCATACCCACTGCAACGGACTGCAGGGACGGTGACAACGACGAAAAAGGGTCGACGGCCTTGCGTTTGCCCTTGTCCTTCTTGCTTGACAACAGAAGCTCCGCTCCTTCGTCAATCCCAGTACTGGGCGTTGTGCCTAGATTAGGTGATGAAGTCGGAGATGGAAGGAAGAGTGGAGTCTTATTCTGGCCGCCCTGCGGGAACACTGAAGATGGTGTCGTATTTCGCGCTTCCGCCGTTTTTACCGCGTTCGGAGCAGTCGAGTCAACACTACCCTTATTCACAGCCGATACCGGGACATTCTGCACAGGTAGAACAGAACTAGATGAAGCCGGAGGTTGAAGCTGTTTGGTGCTTGATGGTCGACCGGACGGCCCAGGTTGATCTGGGGTGAGTGCTGGCTGGAACTGTAGCGATTGGAGTGGAGCACGATTAACAGGTACTATAGTGTCCAGCTGAGATCTGTGTAGGGGTTCGGATGCAGGTCCGATTGAGGGTGCAGATGCAGGTCCAGGTCCAGGTGCAGGAGAGGGAGGAGAGGGTTGACCAGCATGAGATAATGCATGATAGCGATACTGGTCCGAACTGCGACCAAAGGATGAAATTCTGCTGATTTTCGCCAGTGTTTGGCTAGTCAACGATTCAGTTCCAGGGACATTCTTCTGTTGTTGCGGAGCTGGATTGGCGTTGGTGGTAGCAATTGGCGTTTGAGCAGGCGTAGGCCTAGAAGACGATGCTGCGGGAACCGTCACATTCTGTTGAACCTTAGATACAGAAGTCTGCGCGGCCGGGGTAGAACTCGGTGGAGGTTGTGGTGGGAGTAGTGGACTATGGGATGGAATGTCCGTCGTTGTCGTCGCAGCGATGGGAGCCGGCGATTTAGTGGAGATTGGTGGGGCCAGGGTTGCGGATGTTGGGATGGAAGGTTTTGTCGGGACAGATGTCGAAGGCGGAGGTAAAGTCGTTATTGACGGAGAACTAGAGGCTTGTGGCGTTGATTGCACGATTGGCGGTCTTGATGCAGTATTGCCAACCGCATTTGAGATACTCGCAGCGGGTGCAGAGACTCCACCGGCAGCGAGAGCCGGATGAGCAACGGCTGGCTGAGGTGTAGGTTGTTTGGATGGATCCAAAGCTGAAACTCCTAATGCATGACGTTTAGGTTCGGGCTCCTGGGTCGCCGAACCTTCTGGTCTTGGGCGTTTCAAAGCTCGTAAAATATCGCGTGCAAGACTCTTTTTATCAGCTTCCTTCGGTGTTCTTAGAGGCGAAGCGGACAAGTCATGTGCCCCTGCGCTAGATGAACTCGCGGGAGGTATTCGAGCAGCAGGGGTGACAGGAGGTTCTTGGATAACACCATTAACCATGGGCGAGGACGAAGATGTATTTGGCACATCGATTCTTGAAGTACTGGTACGAGGCGTTTCGAGGGCGGGCGAGGTAATCTGGGGCTATATTCAAACAAGAAGGGAGAGTCGTAAAACGATTGTGACCCTTATGTAGCGTAATGAATGACTTACAGTAACTGGCTGAACGGGCGGGTTAGTTTGTACGGGCGGAGGTGGCGCGGATTCAGGCTGAGAATTTTGGTTGAGCAATAATAAACAAAGCTTTCAAGAGCACTAACTTGCTTATCGTTCCTTTTCTGAAACGATCCCAAAGCACCATCTAAGCTCGAAGACGACGGAGCTGCTGACAAGATCAATGAGAAGGTCGGTCATACACACAGCTTATGGAGGTCATACGTGGGCCGGACACTGGCGAGGAAACAGCCTGATCTTGATGAGAGGCACTCTCCGGAGGTGCCTGCACTTGAGCCGCTGTTTTTGGGTACTGTTGTTGAACTTGTTGATCCCTCATGGTCAGTGTGTTCTGCGGTACTGCTTGCCCCTGCCGATTATCAACATGAACCGGGACCTGATTTGGCGTTGAGACTCTTTTCTGCACAGGAACTCCATGGGATTGTGGGTACGATGGCGGATAATAACGTGGTGGAAGCGTAGACTGTGGCTGAGCGACTTTTGCCTTCTTGGCCATTTCTAGCTGCTGCTGAAACAGTCGAAGATGCTCTGTCTGCTCTGGGGTGAAGGCGGGGAGTGTTTGTGATTGGCGAGAGCTCTGCGGTTGAGAGTAGCTCTGCGGTTGAGAGTGAGCCTGCGGGACGTTGTGAGGGTAAGCTTGATGAGACGGTGCCGAAGTCCCTTGCGAATACTGAACATGGTTAGGAGCGGGTTGCACAATCGGTCTTTGTGCGTGTGGATTATACTGGCCGTGGGCGTAGTCCGTTGCGTAATATGTAGCTCCATATGCAGGATACTGGGTTTGCTGATTGTATGGAACCAGTTGCGGACCATGCGTGACTGTTCGGGATGACTGAGGGACGTAATTCAAGCGATTTGTATGCGTCGGGACCTAAGGATGCCTATGTGAGTCACAAAACTCAAAATCAGAAGTTTAACTTGCTCTCGAGTCTTGCACCTCCTCAATGTAAGCAGAGCTCGGCTGTACGCTGGGAGCGACGACCGGTATATTTTGTGCCACGACAGCCATTGAAGGAACAGCAACTCCGCCGTCTATAGCACGTCGTCTAAGAGCGGCGTGAGCATTGACATTGGAATCATCATCGAGTATACTTACGCCCCATGTTCTCTCAAAAGCATTAGTTTTTGCCTAAAATTGGATAAATAACCAAAAGGATATGCAATCGTGCAAGCCTCACCTAGCTTCGTCGCCTTGACGAATTTGCTCCTGCAGCATTTGTTCTACTCGTTCATACTCTATATGATTTTGCCGGCCCTGTTCATTCATCCCTTCGAGCAGTTCGATGTACTCTCGATAGCTAGCAATCGTGTTTTTATTCCGTTCATACTCATCTTGAGAAACAAAAGGCCGTGTCGGCTGGTTGCTCATCTGAGCCTGCGTCCCAAATGACGCGAAATATCCTTGAAGTGTAAACGAGGAGCAAAGGAGCACCAGATCGAGTGACGGCAAGAAGCAAGTTATAGCGTGAAGACGATGAAGTCGTTTATTGCTCAACGCGTGACCATCCGTGAGAAAATATCGTCATGTCTCTTTCTCGAGTTACACGCATATGGCCATCGACGCGCCGTTTTGCCTTCTCATTCGGCCAGCTCGCCGCCGCCGAACTTGGGTACTGTTGGACCATATCAGGTGTTCGATCGCAATGTTAAATCCATGCAACGAGATGGTGCAGCTATCCGGAAAGCTGGCGAAATGAGCCGACTTGTAGATTATGTTCGGGACGAGGTTGCGGACCGCATGATGGAGCGGTTCTTAGTGCGTGCATTGTCTTAGTGTGCATCTGAGAGAGCTCGACCAAACGACTCTAAATCCGCAGGATATCAAGCGCAATTTTAATACGATCGTTGACCTAGGCTCCGGACCTGGTCATTTTACCAAATTACTTGAGCCAGAGAAAGTCAAGAAGTCGATCATGATCGACAGCAGTGGTATGTCAAAGCGGACACTTGTCAAGCTCTCTTTTTAAGGCGAAACCCAGGTGCGACACTCAACCGCGACCCGGTTGAAGAGTTTGAGAGTCAGTGAAATATCCCATCGGCCTGGCAGTGACTCTCATACATTCGCCCTACAGTCGACATAGAACGCCGACAAGGCGACGAGGAAAACCTCCTCCAAATTGTATCGCCAAACTCTCAGGAAGCGGTTGTTTCCTGTTTAAGCTTGCACTGGGTCAACGACTTGCCAGGTTTGTAAATCATTCTCCCTCAGATTACTCTGAGGACTCATGTCAACCAGGTGCACTTGTTCAGATTAAAGAAGCCCTTCAACCCGATGGTCTATTCCTGGGGGCGATGTTTGGAGGTGACACGCTCTTTGAGCTAAGGTGAGCGATGACATCATTCAGTGATTTTGATGTTGCATCACTCATTTGTCGACCTAAGAACTGCCCTTCAGTTAGCAGAAACAGAGCGAGAGGGTGGTATCTCACCACATGTATCGCCTATGACCGGTCAGTTACCCTTCTCTCTTCTGTTGTATGGCACTTAATATACAGTCACGGCGCAGATACTCGAGATATATCCAATCTTCTTGGACGGGCTGGTTTCACGCTGTTGACAGTGGATATTGACGAAGTTAAAGTCGGATATCCCAGTATGTGGGAATTGATGGAAGATCTTGGAGAAATGGGTGAAGGGAACGCGGTGATTGGACGGTGAGTACCTGTTTTGAGTATTGTAACCTCCGAATGACTGGAACTCTCCCCTAGACGTCCTTTCATCCACCGCGATACCCTGGCCGCAGCATCGGCGATCTACAAAGGCTAGAAGCACTCTCACGATTCTGGGATTCTTTCTGACGCTCCTTTCCAGAATTGCACGGTCTCGAAGATGGGACAATCCCTGCAACCTTCCAGATAATATATATGGTGCGTGACTCCTGACTCTTCAACTCTCCGTTGACCGGGATCTAATCTACTCCATAGATTGGCTGGAAGCCAGCTCCAAGTCAACCCAAACCACTGGACCGAGGCACAGGAAAGGTTAACCTGAAGGAAGTTCTCTAGGACGATCCTTCTAGCTCGCGAAGTCTACCGTATTGACCGGTTTTTTGTCGCAAAGTCTATCCCGGCAATAATATGTTTTCGCGCTATTGGTCCTTGATACCGATCAACAAGCAAGATTACCGACGAACGAAAGCACTCAGTCTGGCCGGGGAATTTGATGATTTTTGATGAGGAGGAAGTAGTGATGGAATGTTTTCCTCCGAGGACTTAACCAGAACTCAATGGATGTGAACAACCTTACATATCGTCTTTGATGAATGACCTAGCGGAGCTAATATAACGATATACTTGCCTTAGTTATTCTGATGAGAGTCCACGACAAGCGTGAGCCAAAAATAAGTTATATACTGTCGAGTTATCGAATATTCGACCAAAGAATTCCCAAAAGAGATTGGCACGTCAGACTGACATCGATTCTAGCATTCTGTCACAAAATACTGGAGGACTGTCTGTCGCACTCGACTTATGTAGCGTGAAACGATATCTAGGCTCCAAGATCACTGTTCTCCTGGTGTTCTACAGTAAAATCGCTCTTGTCAACTTGCGCCAAATCCTCCGTACTAGTTATCGTCTCTTCTAAACCTTCGGGGTGCTCATCTTCCTCGTCTTCATCAGCTCCATCAACACCATCTTTCCCCTTACTATGTTTTCCTTGTGCGCTGAACTTACGCTTGGGCATCACATGGTTTAGCGCGATTTCCCAGTCCTTCGTTTCGGCCCATTTGATCAGGATCTCGAAGACCTGATTGACAGTGAGGACCTTGCGAGTCGGGAAATTGGCAAGATATTTTCCGATCGGTAATCTGGCCGTCCGTATGCTCGCCCCCTTGGCTTTCTTCTCGCACAGAAACTACAGCGTACTCAAATATCAGATCGGCCTGTTACAAAGAAATATGCCCGGCCTACTTTATGCCGGTTACGATCCACAACTCCACCAATGATATACGTTTCGTCAGGTCGCAATTCCGATAATTCCTCGTTTGAATCCGCGGTGAGGTAAACAACGGTTTCTTTTGGGCAGCCAGTTGGCGTCCCGGGAAGTTCCCCTTCGGCCTGTGGCGCATCCGATTTAGCTTCCCAGAGGTGTTCGTAGCCTTCAGTCCACCACTCCGTCTTTGCCCAACGTTTGTATCCAGCGTCATTCATGCTTTCGAGACGATCAAAGGCTCTTCCGCTGAGGGACGTAAATAGCAAGGAGAAGGGATATGAAGCATTGCGATTGGCACTATAGGTGTAGGCTAATTGGGAACAGAGTGACTTGACTTCCTATGGAGGGCTTGATCATGGTATGCTGGAAAGACGGTAGAGCCAAGAGGGTAGTGCACTACCTTTTCCGACATGAGGTCGTCAAATCCAAGATCAATAACCACTCGACCGCCAAACTCGACCCTGGGCTTTTTCTTTTGTCTTGCTCTCTCCGCTTCGTCCTCTTCATCAAGCTCGCCCGCAGCCCGCTTCTCAGCACGGATACGCTTTTTCTCCTTCTTCGCCTCCTTTTCCTTCGCACGGCGCTCGAGCTTGTATTCAGCGAAGCGAGCGGCCCGGGCAGCTTTTTTCTGCGCCGATTTCGAAAGGGGAGGGGGTTGGGTGGGAGGGTCCATAGGAGTGACGAGTGACAGATTGCGATCAATCCGTTCTCGGAGTGGAAAGCAACGATAGCTTGCTCATTTCTTGTCTTCCTCGATCGACAATCGGCGGATAATTGGGCCGGTAGATGCCGAGATTATATATATCGTACACCTACTTTAACTGCCTCTCGTCCTCTGTTCTCGTTGTCCTTTGTGCTTTCTTGCTCTTCCCTCTTTTTCCTCAATTCTCTTTTCGCTTTCTCAACCGATACCCGTCTTCGTCTTCGTCTCCCCCCTCGCCCCCCATGACCTCAAATCCCTTGAAATACCTCACCCTCCCCGCTATCTCCAAGCACACCGCGACGGTCATCTTTATTCATGTGGGTGTCGGTCCTCGTGCACCGTTTCCCTTGTGGGCTAGGCTGTCAAGCTGCTCTCGGGCACTCCTTGAGATGACTCCCGCTGACTCAAATGTTTGTATAGGGCCTAGGTGACACCGGGAACGGCTGGAGACCTGTAGCGGACATGCTCCGTAAGGATCCAGGAATGAACCACGTCAAATGGATTCTCCCTCACTCGTGAGTCATCCCCTCACTGATAGATGACTGGGTGCTTATGGATACCTTCGGAATTCTCATCACTGTTGAACCGAATTGCCCAATAGTCATGTTCGACCCGTCACAGCTAATATGGGCCTTGCAATGCCATCATGGTATGATCCATCATCATTCCCGTCTGAAAATTTGTATGACGTCAGACTGTCTATACAGGTTTGATATCTACTCTTTTGGGTTCAACGCGAAAGAGGACCAGGAGGGTATGCTCCAGTCGAAAAACCTCATTTTGCAAGTCATAGCAGAAGAAGTCAGGTCTGGTACCCCGCCTCACCGGATTTTTCTCGGTGGATTCAGCCAGGGAGGAACTATGTCTCTTCTCGTGGGCCTCACAGGCGACTACAAGTTGGCAGGGCTTGCCATTCTGAGCAGTTGGCTTCCCCTACGATCCGACTTCAAACGCGTAGGTTATGATCACCGGCTCTCATTGTCAACCCTTTGCTAAGGAGACGCCATCAGATGGCCAAACCCCACGCGTCTTCGACGTCCGTTTTCTGGGGTTACGGCGCGAACGACGCCCTGATTAGGTCGGAACTCTCAGAGGAGTCCGTGAGGTTCCTCGAGACGGCCATAGGAATTCCACGATCCAGCAGAAGGGATCAGCCAGGACTTTTTCGCAAGGTCTACGGTGGCATAGGTCACGAAGCCTGTCCAGAAGAGCTGGAAGATCTGAAGGAGTTCATTAAGAGACACATCCCTGGGAATGTCTAAAAGCTGGTGTATGATTGGTTTGAGATTGTTGGTACACTTCGCCGGCCGAGGATTAATGGGTTCCATGACGTTGTCCATTCGTGTGCTTTTTCTGGCCACACATGGTTCTTTGGATCACCCCCATGACTATTAGCTTCCGAGAACGATGGTTGACTATCCGACAACTCGGTAGCGTATCATTTTCACTGTCTAGAGTTTTCTACACTTTCTTTCCTGGCTTTGAAGGGTTTTCTGTGGTTTCCTGGGCTCGCATATTTCAGCTCTATTTGGGTCAGCATATAAAATCTTCCCTTTCTGTATGAATATTCTGATATGTATTTTCGAGTACTGGCAGGAGCATGTGCTTGTGAGATCGACGCCAAGCATCCGTTGTTTTGGTTGTCCCTATCGCATCTCTCGCTGAGGACCAACATCTGGTACCGACGCTTCCCTGGTAGATTTATCCAAAAATACAAGTCATCATCTCGGTTTCTGCTCCGTGATATATTTTTGGTCCGTCTATTCGAAGAAATCCTAACGCCACATTTGCCCATACAAGTGCGGTTACGAGAGACTTCACGAAACCAGGGACAAGGGACATTAAATCTTCTTCCACGCGTGAGTGCGGGACGAAACTGACCGCTTTGTAAATCCCATTTAAACTTTAATCTAACTGCTAAACAGCATAGCCTGTTGGGCGGTGTTAGATGTTCTGCTGGAACCCTTAGTCTCAACCACAGGCTTGCTCGGTTAGGGTGAAACTCCTAATGCTGGGGATAGAGCGTGGGGTTGAACAACTGAAGAAACGGGCGACTGGAAAGAACCTAGAGAGCGGCACCAGGAAGCCGCTTCTATGATTTCGCTGATTATAATCAAAGCCTTGAAAGTTTACATGCGGTCGTTCCCCTAGTACTGGGTTTTGTGGCACTGGGCTTGGAGGTGACTGAGGGTTCTTTGGGACTTAGGATATTCCGAAGTCCGTTTACGACCACTGGAAGTGTCAATTTAACAACATCCGAGTGGTTGATGTTAAATGTGATGTGATTCTTCTTGGCTTTTTCGACATCGCGTGGGCGTAATTCATATGTTATGTATAGGGGAATCTTGATGTTTTGGAGTTAGGGTTTTTTCGTCATGGTACCCGAATTGCATCCAGGGCGTGGGGAAGGTGTAGGATCTTTTAACTTCTGTGACTTCTGGAAGGGCTTCGGCTTCAAGAGGATTTTGCTAATCAATCGAGATGAAAGGGAGACGCCTACTCGGCCCAGTGAGCAGGGTCGCTTGGGGTGTTTCGATTGACTTATGGGTATATCCACATGTCAGCTTTACGAAGATTCGGATATTGGATAGTGGTAGAGTTTCTTTGCTTGAGACATTAATATTACACGGTGATCGGCGTTCTATGAGCTTATGACCATGGATCAGTATTCGGATTGAATTCATTTCCCCGGAGGAGAATACGAGAGAAGTAAAATACGCGGAGTGAGTTGTAACCAAGACTAAGGCACTACTGTATGTAAGGGTCCTACGTCGGATTTCGTGTTCCATCCCTCGGGGTCATCACATCCTGTCTCCTCAAGTGACCAGCAATTGACTCGCCCATCATATAATACAGATTATGTCCAGATCTCTGTAGTTGTCAAGCTGATCTTCAGAAGCCCTAGCCCTTATTATGGGAGTGAATTCATTTCCTATTCTTTCGGGTAGAATGTCCTCTTCAATCGGCGCTGTCACGGTCAAGACATATATTAACGGGTTCAGGTCTAATACATACATGGTAGGGAAGGCCACGCGCTCGCAATTTCCAAGGCACTGGTAAAGGGTCAACTGAACGGTGAGTAACATTGTCGGATTTGCGTGGCTCCAGTTCGGTGTCGCTTTATCCCTCGGGGACGCAGCTTCCCCATGTAGTTTCGCTGCTGATGATCACTTAAGTCCGCCAATATCATATTGGTTCGTAAGTAATGCCATTAAGTAGTAGTGATCGTCGAAGAATCCGATTTCGGATGGGACTTTTTCTTTATTGTGTTCTTGGAGTGGTTGGTGTGACTGTGGGTTGACTCAGGTGTGCTCTGGGAAGGCAGTGAGGTCGCGAAGGATCGGTGACTGCGCATGGAAGCATCTTTGTTCATCTTTGTTCATCTTATCTATCAAGTCACTTCATGAGGGGTTATGGCGTATATGAATGACTTCCATCAGTCCTTAAAATATTTGATGCCAACTTGGAGTGAGCAGTTTTGTGTATTTTTGGGCGAGTAGATCTAATCTTATCAGATGGGTTGATTTGATTGATATGCCAGTCGTAAGGAAGTCCAAGGATTGCAGTCTTGACCTCATGTGAAATTCATGATGTAGTTGCTGGAGCGTCGTTCGATGCGACCGACTGAGTGTGTATGTAAGATTTTAATTGTACGTCGGCTGGCTGCTGGCCTGGCTGAGCGGCCGTTTTCTCTTCCGACATTAGAGTCACATGAGCTTATACGTTAACATGCGAGACGCCTGTCTGCCTCTTTATGCCGATGTCGCCCAACTTGGTCATTGGGTTGTTCCTTGAAGGCATCGAGTAGCCACTTTGTGGCCCAGGTTTCGCTCGTACCAACAACTGCCATCACCTTGCACTCTCCTCTCGTTCGTTCTGAACGCTCAAGAACCTGCAAGAGGTGACTTGAACTTTTGGGGATTGGTCGGGTAGGCTTGTTAGCGCTCGTCCACTTCTAGCGCACTCGGTTCTACCTGTGTTTGCGACAGTCAACATACCCGTACGACATCCGATCCTGGAGGTACTGTGCTAGTAGTCGACTAGACGCTCAAGGCCTTCAGCCTCGTGTTTAGATTATTGTATTCCGCACGTGGTTTTCGTGCCGAGGACTGCACGCATCGCACTGTATCCCTTTACGCACGGACTTGCCTCAACTGTCGAGAAGAACCCAGGAGTTTGGCAGAAGAAGACACCGCGACGACATACTCAGCGAGTATTGTAACGAAGTATATATCGAGAACTTCACGATACAACCATACACGAGTAGACACGAGAGAAGAAAGATGTCGCCAAATAACCAGGAATCTGGGCCAGCACCCGCAGCACCTCCACCTCCATATACGGAGTTTGCAGCAGGACCCTCTTCTTCTAGCCCATTCCTAACAGACGGCCAGTCAAACCCGTCTTATACGTCCACTTCTGCGCCACTTCATTCCTATCACCAACCTCCACCGATGCCCAGCAGTTCGCAACCTCCGCCGGGTATGGTCATCCCAGTGCAGCATCATCCAGGGTATGGGCCGACTCCACTTGCGAGTAACCAGCCCCTTTTACCGTATGCGTACTACGAAGCTAGAGGGTCAGCGGATGCTCGGGCGAGGTCGCGGTTTATTGGGGCGGTCATGTGTGCGTTCTTGTTTTGGCTGCTTATCGGGTTCGTTGTAATTGTCGAGGTTGTGGGCGTGCGTGATGATCAATGGATATGGGGGGCACTGGCGAAGAAGATATGGGCATTGGAAGGGATGGTGAGCTATTGGGTGTGGTTGAGGGCGTCGAATGGTGCGACTGAGTTGGCTGCGGCATGATGTCGGCTCTCTTGTGAGTTAGGTTGCCTTCTTGAAGTACTTATGTTAACGAGAGCCTATATAGGATTTACTTTAATCTATTTTGCCATACTTACTTTCCGATCCCGGCCCAAGCTCTTGTAAAGTCTGGTGTGCTCGCTTCGATCGCCGCTCGGTGGGGTTAGCCTAATTAGTCCTCCAGCTCATGCATTCGTAGGGTCTCGCTGGGCTGTCCGTAGCACTATGTTCTCTTTCAATCTTGCACTAGTCGTCGTTGTTCTGAACATGCATGTTTTATCTATCTAATTGACGTCATTACGTGCGCTGTATCACGCCGGGTAATTTTGCCTGTCTTGTGCTGATAGAATCTATGTGAAGTGTACGCGAGATTCGGGACACCTTGACTACAATTCGGGTAGATAAGCTGACAGGGATCGAAGGGACAATAAACGGTGTCACGGTGCCCGGCCGGAGACTCGGATGCGGATGAATAAAAGATGCCAAGGTGTGTGGACCAAACTTGTCGTCACAGAGAGTTTTATTTTATTTTTATATTTTACACCGCTGATTTTTGAACCAGCGGCTCTACTCAGGACCTCAGGTCACGCTTCGTTTCCTACCCCATGCCTGCCGCGATCGACTCTTTCTCTGACCTCCACGAACGCTCCACTGCCTCAGCGCTGCACCGCTGACCGTCGTGTGTGCAACTGGCCCACTCAGCTGCCTAAGATGACCCTCATCACACTGGCCGTGAGGTGAAGGGCCTGGGCCCGGCGCCTTTTCGCACCCGCAAACACTGGGCGTTGGCCTCACAGGACAAAAAGAGAAGGCGAGGAGAGCGAGAGGCTGCATGCAGGGTCTGGGCTATGGGCATTTGGGCCACAGAGGACGCACAGTGAGTGGCCTTTGTGATTTCTGCAAAGGTGGACACAGGAGCCAATCGGGAGGGTGCCGAGATGCCGGCACGTGATGATGGTCGTGTTTGTTGATCAATGGCTCGTGCGTGGGAAGAGTAGAATGGGGGTGGAATGTGGAAAGGTGTGATGAGATTTAGATGTGACACTCCAAACT
This sequence comes from Leucocoprinus birnbaumii, assembly GCA_027627405.1. Classification (NCBI taxonomy): domain Eukaryota; kingdom Fungi; phylum Basidiomycota; class Agaricomycetes; order Agaricales; family Agaricaceae; genus Leucocoprinus; species Leucocoprinus birnbaumii. The sequence goes on from JANIEX010000961.1 coordinate 15,984, forward strand.
CGGGACCGTCCGACTTCCTTCATCACATAC
>JANIEX010000962.1:0-15984 GCA_027627405.1 Leucocoprinus birnbaumii
ACGCCTGTCCACTGCCATGGCATGCGCCGTGACATCTTGGGTCCAAACTGCTTCCGTCGCTGTCACCCGCCCGCCTCGTGCAGCCAATTGTAAATTTTCAACGTCGGCCAGGGCAACCACCTTGAGTCTCTCCAGGTTCTCGAAGCAGATCGAGCCAGATTGGGGTCCACGGCCTCCAGATCCATAATTGCTCGAGAATCTCTCTGCCTCGCCCGGTCAATTACTTCGAGCCACAGTAGTGGCACCATGTAAAGCATAAGCTTGTGAGTCAGAGTCAGAGCCAAACTCTCCACTGGAGGGTAACCGAGGCCTGAGATAAGATAAACCCGCCAAATAGTCGTTTTTCCGACAACTTACCTGTCCCGAGTCCGACGGCCTGACTACCCGCCGGCTTTCTCTTCCCTGCTGCTCAGTACCGCGTCTCCCGGACTCTCTGCGCATGCGTCGACTCGTTCACGCGGGCCCCCAGTCCACCACAATTAAACGGAAGAACATCTCGGTATCAGCTCCGACCCTTAAGCACCAGCTGGCGGGAAATCAAGACCCACTTTTCTCACTCGCTTTTCCCCTTTTTCCCAAAATTTCATTTTTCTTCCCTCACCTAAATAAGGCCAGAGTACGCTCATTAGACAGATCCTTAAGTCGTCGAAGCAGGTCCTATTACGCAACTAATTAGCATCATGCGCAAGATCCAAGCTCTCCGAAGCGCCTTTGATCAATCTCGAGGCAAACAATGAATCTCACCTTTGGGAGCTTGCAATCTTGCGACTCTGTCAATCCTCAAAAAGCACTCTTCCTTTACATATTAGGCGTTATCCCCCTTTATTTATATCTTTTTTACATGTGCACACCCCCTCTGCTCGTCCCAAAGTCGACTGTTATAAATCCAGTGGGTTTCCCCCTCCTTTTAGTCGTAATTTCCCTCCCCTCCCAAATATGCCGTCTCCTCCGCCTCCTCCACAGAGCTGGACTACTGGCTCGACTACAACCTGCACTCATCATAGACAGAGTATAGACAGCACTCCTCCTACGAGTGCTATTTCCCATACCAACCACTCTCATGCTCAACCACTCCGGCTAAACGATGCCCGATACCCGGAATCCAACCTCCATAATAACCAGGCGTCCACTGACAAACCGCGTACTTATCCTGGCAGTGGAACGTCTGACGACCCATACATTGTCGACTGGGACCTCAACGATCCAGAGAACCCGTACAACTGGTCAACGATTCGACGATGGTTCATCACGGCTCAAGTATGTTGCATTTGTTTCTCCGTTTCTCCGTACTCGGCGGCCACCTAACGCCTTTCGGTCCTGCACTACAGCTCGCTTCGACGACATTCACCGTCTCGTTCAGTAGCTCTGCTTACAGCGGCGGACTAGGAGGCATCCAACATGATTTCAATATTTCTGACGATGTCGCCATCCTCGGCATATCTCTCTACGTCGTAGGCTTCGCATTAGGGTACCGTCTTCTCGAAATTTCTCTCCATCCAGAAGGCTCACGACGAAATTTCCTCACAGACCTCTATTTTTTGCTCCGCTCGGAGAGGTATGTCTTGTGATATGCCGACTAGAGATATCGTGTGATAAACTTGTCCTTTTCATTTGGTCACGATATCACTTTTCCCTGTTGTTAATAGATGTTCGGCCGAGTGAGTGTATTTATTCTTCTCGGCTTGATAATTGAAAACTAATAACCTCATTCTCGGATCTCGACCTAAATTTAACCGCTGCACTAGCGCATCGTATTTCTCATGACGCTCTCCGTATACAGTCTTTTCCAACTAGGAGGCGCGTTCAGTAAAAACCTGGCAACCCTCCTCTCCTGTCGTCTCTTAACCGGCATCTGTGGTTCCTCTCGTGCGTTCGTTTGCATCTACGCGACATGACGTACTTGTATTAAACCAACTCTTCATAGCGCTAACCAATGCCGGTGGCGCAGTCTCCGATATATGGAATTTTCGCGAAAGGGGTCTCGCTTCTGCCATTTACGCAACTGTACCATTCTTAGGTCCAGGTACGATTCCTTTCGGTGCCTTAAGGCTTGCCCTTATTCGTTCTTTAAACGCTCAACGAATTGTTCTTCTCCTTCTGGTGTACCTAGTTATCGGGCCGATCGCAGGAGGCTTCGTCGCAGAGAATCCCCGCCTAGGATGGCATTTCAACTTCTGGATAATGATGATGTTCTCTGTATCCACACTCGTAATCGGCTACTTTTACACTCCTGAGACGGTACGTCACCTACAATCGTACCTTGAAATTCGGCAGTGAATTAACCAACTTTTTTGTATAGTATAAACCAGTTTTACTCCGTCGGAGGGCACAAAAACTTCAGAAAGCATCAAATAATACAGTTCATTACAGCACGTCTTACGATCTCAACCGCTCTAAATCGTTCTTCCAAATCATGCGTACGAATCTCAGTAGACCATTCGGTAAGTCCCAACAACCCAGTGCACTCGTAACCAACCAACCCATTCCATACAGTCTTCGTAATCTCCGAACCCATCGTTCTCCTCCTCGCAATCTACATCTCCATAGTCTACGGCACACTCTACGCCCTCTTCTCCGCCTTCCCCATCGTCTTCCAACAGCACAGAGGATTCTCCCCAGGCCAAGGCGGCTTAGCGTTTATAGGTGTCGGAGTCGGTGTCATCTTGGGTACGGCGTCGCAGTCGATACAGAATAGGATATACTGGCGCAGTATGGACAACAGTGAAACAGGTCGCGCTCCTCCTGAGGCGTACGTTAAACCTTTTTTCTCAATACAGTATTCACTGTCACTCAACCGGGTTTTTTTTTTCTCTTTATATGAAATTTGATAGCCGACTTCATATGGCCATGGTCGGAGCTATACTTGCCCCTGTAGGACTCTGGTGGTTCGCATGGTACGTTACAACCCCCCCCCCTCTCTTCATTCCCGGTAGTATCCAGGCGTGTTCAATTGAAGCTCAAACGCGACACAGGACCTCCAAACCCAGCATTCACTGGATAGTCCCGATCCTCGCTGGCGTCCCATTCGGCATCGGCGTAGCGCAAATCCTGCAAAGTCTCACAGCTTACCTCATGGATACGTACAATGTGTACTTTGCGAGTGCGATCGCGGCTACGGTCGTTCTGCGGTCGTGCTGTGGTGCGGCGTTTCCTTTGTTTAGTCCGGCTATGTTTGCTGCGCTGGGAGATCAGTGGGCTATGAGTGTGTTTGCTGCTTTGTCGACGGCGTGTATGCCTATTCCTGTGCTTTTTTGGGTACGTTTTCCGAGAAGAAAAAAGTGCGTGACGTCTTGTGTTGATGCTTTTTGGCTGGATAGAAATACGGATGGTGGATCAGGAGTAAATCCCGTGTGGCGTTTAAAGATAGTGATCTCCTCCCCGGTCACGATTCACCATCAAACCCAACTACAAGCGTCGGTAAATTCTCTCAGCTCGATACGATACACGAAAAAGACGGGAACGTTGCCGCTAGTACAGAGGATCATCACCGTCATCACCATCATCATCCATTACACTATAACAGTCCTCATCCGAGTCAATTACACCGTCCTTCGACCGCAACTACTCGTGTATCAGAGGACAATCAACCGCCACATCAGGACTCTACTCCTCAAAAGGCCGAAATGATAATCTCGGACAATGATAGACGCGACACGGATAGACGCAACACGGATAGTCGCGTCGCTGTAATCAGCGACCGATGCTAGAACCTGAATACCATAGACTCTCTCCTCTTCCTCCTTTCTTGGGAATGCCCTAGCCAAGTCTCCTCCAGACTAGCTACAGGCACTCTTCCTCCCGACGCCATTTCGTTCTTCTATCTACCGCGTCCTCGTGGTCTATTTCTATCTCGAGTCTAGCCCCAGCAAACAAACGTCGGTGATAGCCAAGGCTCTGGCGTGCGCCGGAGGCTTTTGACGTCGGCCTTTCGTAAGACTCACCCCGATCATGATGACGGAGCTGATAGTCATGCAAGATGAATCATGACGCCCAGACAACGAAGGTTGATTCAACAACTTCTATTTATGTTATCTCCTCCCGTTCGTCGATCCTAGAACTCTATTACGCTTTTTCCAATTTTGTTTTTCTCACTTTGACTTTTTCGCTTGGGGATATCAGTAGAACCCCGATTTTACACATCCATCCATACATAGATGATTTGACCATTTCATGTTGCAATTTCGTGATTTTCATGTGACGGTGCGTTTTCGCGCTCGCGTTTTATGTTCGTCATCCGTTGACAACATGTCCGACGGGGGCGTTATGTTACATTAAGTAACTNGCTCGGTTTTCCGTGCCTTTCATCTTGTTGTTTTTGTTAGTTATACATTTTTTTGTAGCAATTCAGTGTTTTGCGTTTCTATAGATTGTAGAGTACTGGAGATATCGATTTCTGCCGTTAATCCGATGCCAATCGCNTGAAGAGGTGACTGAATATACAGTACTAAGAGGTCGTTTGTCAGAAGTTGAANNGTCTTTGTAACACNAATCGGATAGACNCAAGCTTCTTTCCGNCAGGAGGTCGTNCGAACGATTCTATTGCTGCCCTTTACTATGGCCNTCTCCGCGAATCGCGCTCNAGTAGTAATTGGCAGGNTATGGGCATTTANTNGAGGAATGCTTTCTCACATGCGCATTTCACCCTAGCAACTCTAGGCAATGAAGCGACTGACTGCGACAAAGCTCGTGNAAGAGCTGGTTGGNNCTTACTTCGGACAGGGCCAAAAATNGAGCTNAGTATGGACGTCTGACATACCGTACGTACCCTCAGGCTCTTGTTGATTGCTTCTATGATCTCTCTCGAAACNTACAAATTCCCTGCATGTAACATAAACATCTCAACTTCCGAGCTGTCTTGTCACTTCTTTCTCGTAAGTTGAAACCNATTACTCATCTATACATTTTNTCAAACCATCAGTGATTATGNATAGCATTACTTTTTGAATTAACNTCTCGACAACACACGGNNCAGGACTTCATNGTGGAGACAAGGATGACACAGTCATACAGCTTCCTCATGCATTCCGTAAGCCTCCTCTGNCAATGATACATTATGTCAAAACAAAGAGTACGCCTCGAATGACACNACACTTACTCAAATAGTCNGGCANTGTATTCCATGTCGCGTCTGGNTGGTAACCTTCAGNTGGTCAGCGAAANNGGGAAATAACAAAGGCGGATATAAATTGACATACTCANTGGCCCTCCGGCCCTAAGCTCCTGCGCCACTCTCTCCAGTTCTTGCGGGGTTGCGGCCGCACCAATCCTGTCAGACCAAGCTTTNAATTCNNGTGTTTCTGGTGNNTCTGTNGTGTCTTGCNNGGTATCGCCGGCCGTTGTNCCCTGTCGAATTTGATTTAATCTAGTTAGGACTCGAGTCCTCCATCGAGCGAGTTCCGGATCATCGATTATAGGAGGATCCTCCAANCCGGTTATCCAGAACATNGCTCCAGCCAGCTCCAATGTTTTCTTGTATAGCTCCCTAGCCTCGTCGCCTAGCTTTGGTGGACCCCCGTGTATGTCTTCGTACCTCGCAAACCGAGCAGCAGCATTCAAAACAACCAAATTCGGATTAACGGCCCAGTTTATACATTCCACTTCACGGTTGCCTGGACGCTTGAATGGAGGAAGAACATCTGTCTCTTGACCGTTACAGCAGAAGAAGTTAGAGGTCATACTCGGGGTATATTGCCTAAATTGTCCGGTCGCTTCGTTAAGGAAATTAATTGAGCCCCATTTTTCTATGATTTTCTCGGGTTCGATCACGATGATGCAGAACTCTGGGTCACGAAACGCCTTGTGAATTAGCTGTAAAGCTCGGAGTCAGACTCAAGAGTGACTGGGCAACAGGAAATCCCACAAGCCATTCACGCTGGTAGATGTAGCCTCGCCTCCAGAGTTGCCAGTGGCGCCACTTGTTGTCGCGGTCAAATGCGGAAAGCATCTCATCAAGTGTTTGCTTTGAGCATGTTATAGCAATTAGATCCTCTTCCAAAGCCTCATAAATCTGGTCGGTGACTGGGAGAAATAGTTGATTTCGTGCAAAGCCGCAAGTACCTTTAGCGTTTGCTCACCATTTGCTCTGTTGGATGGGTGGTCGGTAGTAAGTCCACTTGGGTCAACTAAGTTTAACCTCCAGAGTACGGTATCAAAAGGATCCTCCTGATTTTAGCACTGCTATAGTTTGATAGAATGTTCCCCAAATGAATGACTCACTTTCGATGCTGGCAAGCTATCATCGTCAACTGGTCTAGTCATCCAAGTGACCTGTTTCGGTTTACTATTCATGTTCAATGGTGCACGGGTTGCAAAGCAGAAGGGTTCTTCGTCAACGTTCGGTGGAGATGCGCCAAGAACTACCGCTGGTGGATCAAAGAATTCCGATTCTTGAAACCACAACTCTTGGCGGGGGTTTGTTCCTGTGTAGGGGGTGAATTGGTACGGATTAATCTCTGACATTGCCAGCATTCGGCGTAAGTTGGTGAATAGCTAACGAGTTTATGAGGACGATTTTGTGACAGACCGAAGGGATTGGAATTCGATGATGTCTCGCGTACTTGTCTCGGATTTTACCGCTTCCCCGATAGGCGCTCTGGCGCCCATGCCCAGCATAGTGACGCCTGTACTTCAGACTCAGGCCTTTTTCTCTAATTCTTCAACAAGGGAAATTTATTTAACGAGCCTAGCCTAGCCGTTCGCTGCCCCTCAGAAGGGCGGCCATTTCTGACACAAACTTTTTTCAGCTGATAACCGTAATTCAATGCGTGCTAAGCTCATTGTCTGGATTCCTGCACTGTCACGGTCGCAGGCGTTCCGCCTAACTTTGAAGTTGCCAGTCCCTCGCTTCGCGAGAGTTGTTTATTTGGTCGCGGCTTTGTCTATTTGCTCGGTCCGCTAGAGCCCCCTCGCGTGAGAGGGACTGGGAAGTCTGGTGTAGAGCCAGGGAATTGGCTGTGATGCATTGATGTCTTGCCTTCCGTACTATGCAATCACATGGTTGGTGCATATACATTTGTTCTGATTTACGGCGAATTACTATTTTGGCCAAAAAGGTTATTAGTAGACCATTTCGTCCTTATACGGTAGTTTCTTAGTCAGAAGTGGAGCACAAGCTTAGTTACTTACCTGGGTTCCTGCCACTGCCTGGTCGCCAGAACAAGCAAGGCAATCCATGATCTCCTATCCAACGCTCACTCACAACACTGCTATTGACCAGGACCTCGATAATGCGTCGTCGAAGTCTTTCGATCGTCCCAGGATCGTCTGACATCGTGGAGTCGAAGTGGGACGCCGGGCACAGAGGGAAGGGGGAATGCTTGTTATTCTGGACTCTGCTCCATGGGTGATAAAAGGAATGGAAACGACTAAAGCCAAATGATTCTTGCTGAAGACTTCGAACTAGAAATTAGGGTTGAGCAGGGAATTTGTCCCGAGCGGCGTACAGTGATTTATAGTGGGCGTCTGCCGCACTACGCGACGGCCATTATGATATGTACCAGCAGTGACCCTTTCCTGGTTCTAGGACGGCGCATGTGATGCATATACCCGAATGGCTACCCTAATGTAGTACACCGACAGTGGGGACTCAGGAAAATGAGTGTTCGACAGGAGCAAAGTTCGTTATTTAAGCTAGCGCTAATATTTAAGTGTTGTAAAGAACAGTCACAATAGACCTGGCTAAGTATCTACTATTATTAAGTTAGATAAACAGCCTGAAGACAAACAGACACATATTCATATGGTTCAGAGGTACCCTACTACCCTGAGTTCCTGAAAGTACCACGCAGGCCTATCTACTGGACGCGTTTGTGGAAGGTAATAGATAAATCATTCTTGGGGCGGAAAAATACCATGAATTTGACTCCAAAGCATTTCTCGATCTCAGGGAGGGATGCAGTGCCATTAGGTCTGTCAGGTTTAACCTGGATGTCATACAAAGCCAGAGTCAGAATGACAAACTGGCGAACGACGAAATTGGCATAATTCCGCCCTGCACACTAGAGAACCGCATGTCAGATTTTTCGATGTATGTAAAGAACAAAAAGTCGGGACTTACGATATGTTTGCCCATCCCGAAAGTGTATAGCTTGTAGGACGCACCCTCTTCCACAAATCGATCGGCTTTGAAGACTTCAGGCTCCGAATGCAGCTCCGGAGAAAAATGCATCCCTTGGACATTAACGGAAATTATTTCTCCCTTACGTATCAAAATTGCCTTGTCTCCCTTATCCCTGATGACCGTATCTCTTGTGGCGACTCTAGTTGCCCCAAGTCCTGTCTTCGTGCGCATGACTTCCCGAATAAATGAATTTAGAAACGGAAAGTCGTCTCCTTCGAGGGTCCTCGGATCAATTTGAGCGATGTCCTCGATGTGAGGGAATCTTTCATCAACAAACGCACGAATCTCCTGGCAAGCACGGGTATATGTATCGTTGTCAGTCAAAAGGTGACACATGACCCAGATGGTTAGTCCCAACACATTGGCATGTATCGTCCATATGATGAGACCCATCAACCGCTGAATTTCTTCCTGAGTGAGATCGGCCTTGTTGAGCTCACGATATATATTCGTCATCAGGTCAACAGCGCCCTCCAGATATCCATTCTGCTCAGGTACCCAGTGCCTAACGATATGGCGATTCCAAGCCGCATACAGGGCGTCGCGAGCCGCGGCTGCTGATTTTGCGAATATACCCAAGCGATGTGAGATGAGGGGAGAGCCGTGATCGAAGGTCATGAAGTCATCATAAGTATGGAGGGGAAAATCAGGGCCGAAAAATGCCGTGGAAGATGCGTTATACATCATCCGATGCACAAACTCATTGAGCGAAGATTGAGGAGCCGATAAATCCAACTGTTTCAGCCCTTTTAAAAGGTCTTGTGTGAACCTGGACGAGATTGCGGGCAGATTGGACGGCATCAGGGCTCGGTGAGTGGGACCACTGGCCCTCCCTATGAGACTTGCATATACATGCAAAATCCGATCGTCATTCATATTGATCCCACTCAAGAGATGGGTATTATCTGCGTTGATCACAGCTTCAAATGCTCCGGAGTGGTCCCTGAGAAGATCGGAAACTGCAGTAGGAGAAGAGATAGCAACGATCGTCTTGCCGAAAAACCTGAATCTGAAAGTGGATCCATACCGGATGCTGTTTCATCGCTGCTTTAGTATTCGAGAGTCAATAAGACATGAGGATATCTGCACCTGTATTTCTTGAAAAAGGTGAGTGGATGGGCGATATAGTCAATCCCACTTCCAGCCCATGGAACCCAGCTGGGAATCATTGGGGGTTCTACTGAGTCATCAATCAAGGATAGGCGCTGAGAGCCCCTTGTAACGAGTGTATAGTAGACCGCTGTTACAAGGGCGGCTGTGCAGATAAGTAGATGGAGAGCCGCGGGATCCTTTGCGTGGAGAAGTATGAGATAACTGAGGGGTGAGCGAACGATTTGCTGAGTCAAAGTGAAGGCCCCCACTGCCAATAATGCAACAGGTAGTAGGACGATGAGCCCTGCCATAGAGGATAGGGGTAGGTACTTCTGGGACGATTTGTTATTGATACAACGTCTCTCGGGTGGGCCCCTATTTGAAGGTCTCTCCTTGCAGTCCATGCAAACCTCTTCACTGGAGATCTCGTGTCAGATACTACTTCCCAAAATGATCGTAGATTCACTAGATATCATAATTACAAGCTGTGCGCCTGTTTACGAAACCACATCGCGACTTCATAAAGGCTGGGTATCGGTTCGGATGTAACGCCCAGAAGATTGATCACTGGCATCCATTCAATAGGTCGGTGTGAGTCTCCGGTCAGCCCAAGTCGCTGGCTTCGAATCTTGTGATGGTGCTTGACTCGGAGAACGGTTCTCATTATACAATTCATAGATCTCGCGCTGTCATTACGAGCTGTTGATCACGATCAGCCATCGGTGTATGGCCTTTCTGGTTGCATAGCCATCTTCTTTACAACCTCTGAGGATAGTTTACATGCGTCATTGCAGCGCTCAAGGATTAGAACTCGAGGGTCGACATACATGATCCCTTTATATCAAGCACCAGACGCCTTTGAATCACTGTACCGTGATCATGTCTGATTCCACAGTTATCCCTCATTTCTTCCGTCTCTATCGCGGCGACACCATCGAAATGGCTCTTTCACGTCATAGACACTACCTATGGTCCCAACTGTCTTTGAAACCTGGTATGCATGTCCTGGAAATTGGTTCAGGCTATGGGGCTGCCGCTATGGAATTGAATAATTTCGCGGGTGTTTCTGTGGTCGGGATAGATAACAACAGCGAAAAGGCTAGTCAAATTCAATACTTCCCGGTCTCCTCAGTCTCCTCAAGATTTTACAGATAGAACGCTCGTCCGAGGTAGCACACTCAGGTCATATGCAAGACAAAGTCACATTCGTGAAAGGTATGTCGATACTCACAACTTCTACGTAATAGGGGATGACTAAGTTCCTTCAAGCGGACCTTGCACAGTTATCCGGGTCATTCAAGCGACATGCATTTGACGCCGTCTATGCGATAGAGTCACTTAAGGTCGGGACCCGACGTTCCATCAACGGGCGTGTTACTGATGTTACTGCTATCAGACTGCTCCAAGTTTCCGTGAAATATTTGAGCAGGTTCAATATGTGCTGAAGCCCGGCGGAAAAGTAATAGTCCAATCACTGACCTGGAAAGTTTGAAGCTGACGCTCCGTCCACCAGCTTGCTCTGTACGACTGGTGTTGGACGAGCACATTTGATCCCAACAACCTAGATCATTGTCGGCTGGCGAGCCTTGTGGAAGGCTCGACAAACATAGGGCATCGAAGTATTGATGGACGGTCCATCCAATGTGTAATAGCTGCTCTGGAGGTCACAGGCTTTCACGTCTTGCTTCATGAGGATCTTGCCTGCCAAGAGAGGTCATATATCACCCCCTGGTATGAGCATTTACGTGATGCCATAGGGACTCCGAGCATGTTCCGCTGGAAATACAGCAACACAACGTCCCGGCACTACGTTGAGCTAACAAGGGACGCAGCATCTATTCTCCAGCAGGCAGGGGTTATCAGGGTGCGTAGCCATACCTAGATCTAAAATAATAACCTTAATGTGGGCTCTACTCACTGATGATGCTAGATATTCACCCCCATGGCAATGTTCGTCGCTCAAAAAACAAGTTAATTAACCGTCTGTGTGTATACTGGTCTGTTTGAAATTGTTACTACCGTCTCTAGTTCACCTTGTGTACTGGGTGGATAGACGCGGGAAATCATTGAATAAATGATCATGCCATAGATTGCACTGCATGCGCTAACAAAGTAACATCTCCTGAAACTGGAAATAAGTCGCGACGCGCTGTAGAGCGGAGTTCTTGATGCTTGTATCAATAAATACCATCAGCCATAGCAGTAGAGCAATCACGATTGGGGGCGACACTCTCAGGCTGGAACCCCGTCAGGCCTACCACCTTAGACACATAGCCCACTTCTTTCCGATATCAATGTTACCAGTCTCTTTCCACTGCGCTTTCTCAGGCATTGCGATCTGTTTTATGGTCTTCTTGAAGCTACCAAAATTTCTCTCTGCTTGATCTACAACACTCACTACAATAGGTCACGAGTGTATAAATAGAGTCTGTGATATCCGCTTGTATATCTGTCTGTCTCAGGTTCGCAGTCAATTCGATATTCCCTGTTCTCATTAATCATCAAGCATCTCTCCGAATTATCATGGAATTCAAGGTGTGGGGGAATGCCTGTCCGAGTTTGGAGGAGAACTTGCGGTTGTATAAGTTGCAATCAATAGTGGTGATCGGAACTTGGAATAGTCACGAAATCTACCCGAAATCTTATTCGTTTAGCGAAGTTCAAAGTGCTTCCCCACAAAATCTATCGCTTCTTATCATACGCCGATTGTGATGGAGAGAGACTGCGGCCCTTTCTTGTCAACACCTTCTCTTCTATACTCACGAATAAAACATGAGTCGTTGTTCGCAACTCCAAAACCTCTCATCTTCTGTCTCATATTCCAACCCCGAAATAGCCCAACGGTGGTCGCTCATTAATTTCAGATGGTAGCCAACTATTGATCATCAAGCTTCCTAGTTAATGCTCCGTACACACTACAATCTGTGCGCGAAGACGCAGAAGTCCCGTTGGCTGGCAGATGGAAATGAAACACTAGATTCTGATTTCTCAAAGGATTGTTACATTGATTCCATATTTTATCTTTCGGGTATGTGGGTTCCGCCCATACTCTTGGCCGACACGCCAAGTAACGGACATCAACCTACCCTGCCACAAATTAATTAAAGGTTCAATATGACCAATCAAATTTCGGTTCGACCAGTTCTCTGCGATTCTATGTGGGACCCATGCGATGAGGGTGAGAAGGATAAACTGGTATAGTAGTAGCAGCACTGCCGAACATCGGTCCTGCTGCCAGAAAAGTCAGGGCTGGGAAGCTGAGCCCTCCGGAGGCTCGAATTCATCATGTCCAGATCCAAATCTATCCAAGTTGCCTTCTGGTCCCGATTAAACTTCCACAATATAGCGATGAATGGTTGCTAGGGCAGCGCGCCCATATTTTACTCATGTATGACATTCTCCCAGGCTCCTCACACTTCAAGGAGCTGCCACAAGAAATCGGAATGCCATAGAATTATTTAAGCACATGATTATCGTAACGGTACTGTGTACAATGATAATAATAGGAATGTTCATCATTATGCTGATGACCGCCCTACCCATGTATTTTGGAGCATGACGTGAACACAAACTGTTTTTGGTGGCTGATTGAGTCCTGCACCGTCATTGATTACTTCGAATCGTAGTACCTATATACTTCTTATTGATACGGTCTACCTGTCAAACGAGATCAAAATCTACATCAAGTGATATTCTCACGAGTTGTAGTTCATCACGATAGGGATTTCATCGCCCCAACGCTTCTGAGGTGTAGAATTCAACACTTTTATGCTCAGAAGCATAATCCTCATATGTATTGTGTTTCAGAGACACCTATTATATTATGACATCAAAGGGGAATATGTAGGTCAAGCCTCATTCCAAGACAGTCATGTCTGTTCCTGCGCTCGAAGCCCAGCTAGCCGCGATGCGTGCGGCTATATCTGAAAAGCGTACCGCGACCTACGCTAATATTGAGTTTTCCCCGTCCCTTCGTTAAACTGAAGGCGCTAACATCTCCTGCAGTCGCTGCCTTTGCAATTCTTGCATACGATGTACTCTTGGATATGTCCCGTGAAGTAGGCAAAACTTATGTACTGGCTAATCATATCCACCTTATTAATTCTCTGCAGTACAAGTACATCTGGAGGTAACATCCCCCTTCTGTGCATGTCGTGCAATACTCAGTGCACCCAGTGCCAAATGGTCGTTCCCCAAAGCACTCTACATATTCGCTCGCTATTATGGTCTTATTCACGTTGGGTTTGTAGCATTCGCTTTGATCCAATATGTGGACCGATCGTAACCTCTTTTTCAGCGTGATAGCTATCAGTGCGTTTTCCGGCTACTAACGTTCCTCAATGCTACGGCATCTCACTCGAACCGTGTGAAACCGCAGTGGGAATGCAAGTTGGCTTGCCTGTCAATGTGAGTAAGGTTTTCTAGCCTGTATCCATGTGTCACGTACTAATGAGAGACCAGGCGTAAGCCTTACACACACATCTTGAAAGTTGAGTCTAGAAAGGCCATTCTTCTAGGTGCAAAGCTTACATGTATTTATCGTCCATGTAAGATCTTCCCTTCGGCTAAGTTCAATTGTGCTTAGCCAGTTTGTGTCAGTGCCGGGTTGATCATCTTCACGACGGCTATCAACGTCATTCTGTTGCTTCGTCTCTATGCCTTGTATCAGTCCAGCGTTCGTGGTGCGTCTTGTTCCGGTGAACTGTACAACCTAGAACACTCAATCGCCCCAGTGCTGTGGTTTTTGATTATTGCCATCTTCAGTATGCTGAACGCTTATCAGTCACCAATCTATTAAGTTGCTGATGTGTATCTATCACGCATGCAGTTGAGTTTGTGGTGAGTGGCTCCAGTCCTTGGTGGCATTGAGCTGTTAAGATATCATTCATATTGGTAGCTGGAACTTTACATATCAGTCGAGACGCTCGTTAGTGAAACAGTTGTACCACCAAGCCCCTTGTTTCCGTATCCAGGTTGCGTATTTCAATTGAGTGCACAACCTGTCTCGAACTTGATAACATGGTGAGTGCTATTCCAACGAGAGGAGTTACCGCATATATGAAGCCTTCTGTTCTTTGCTCGGGAAGGATCCCTACCTTTGTTATATCAGGTATGCGAGGCCTCTGCATCCAGTACAGTAATACTTATCACTCAATTATTAGCCATTTTCTTTGGAATGACTATCTGGAAATTCTTGTGGGCGGCACACAATAGAGGGAGGATACCCCTACAATATGAACTTAACGAAAGCTTTTCGCCCCTCTTGATAGCCTTCGTACGAGATGGCACAGTATTTTTCCTCCTGTATGTCTTTATTCCTCATAGAGATACTGACTGCTCAGCGTTTTGAAGAATTGCAGGTTTGGCTATCCCTTATAATAACATTATTCGCTTTGATAGGCTGACATATAAATTGATCAGTCGTTTTACTCGTATCAACGATTTTCAGTGTTGCCGTGAAGGGACCGTTAGAAGAGGTGCCTCTAGTGTGAGTATGGGCCTGTGATTCACAACAAAGAGGAAACCATAATTGACATGTATTCCACTAGGTGGTTGACAGCAGTATACTCATACTCAGTAAGCTATTTGATTACCCAGACAAGTATGTTTCCGGGTTAACTGATGCTCGATTGTAGGCAACTCGTTTGATCATAAACTTACGGGAAGCTGCTGTAAAGAAACGCCAGGAGTCAACATGGCACGAGACAATGCAGCTGAATGCAATAGAGTTCGCGTACAGTCGGAACCTGTCAGCTGATACGACTGATAGTTGAAGCATGGTCGACGTATTGGCTACAGTTGACTCTTAGTCCACGCAAAACCTATGTATAATTATGTACTACCGATTGTATTTGGATAATTCCTCAAACACGGATGCTTCAAGTTTGGATTCCCAATATTTCAGATCACGGATTCAGGGTCGAATATTTTGGCGCAGGAATCACATCCATGAAACCCGCAAGTCCCTCGTGTCTACTCTAGACTGCAAATTTCCGCCAGAGGTGAATGCGGATGCCGCGCAGCCATCGCAGACAGCGGAAGCGAATGAGAGTGCGACATAACTCCTGAAAGCGCTGCTTCTTCGTGCAGTGTTCAGAGATCATGATAAGCTTGAAGAGATTCACAAGGTGATAACGCAAAACCCGGCACGCTCCCCGCTGAACGGTCGCAGAAAATAACGGAGTTAATGATAGAACTTGAGCACGAAATCATTCGGGAACGTATGATACCTTGAAGATCATCGGCTCGAAAGAATTTTAGGAAGAGTCAAAGTTGAATGAAGGCGATTTGTACGATGTTGAAGTCAGTCTCAACGCCGAGAGCGTGCTCACACGGAAATGCAAACCGGCCTCATAAGTCACATCAACTTAGTCGGATCTTCACAGGCGAGGCCTGTGGCCGTAGCCTCGCGCATGCAGAGGGAGGTATAAAGCCGTATTGCATCAGGAAATGGTGGAAAATCTGATCCAACCTTATAGATATGATGAGCCGGTGTCAATCTGACAAAGGGTGATTAGGTCTGATAACTGAATATATTGCAACCACAAGAATGATACCGTATTCTCTGTGTGTTAACATAAAGAATTATCCTAATATTGACTTGTCTCATGAGATCGCTTCCGATCAGTGTCTTCAATCTATTGTCAGACTGTCAGATTCACAGCAGGAGATTATCGTACACATGGAACTTGGAAGAAAGGTTGGTTGAACTCTTGCAAACTCTGGTGAGTGACTGTCTGTCTGCTCAGACCTTGTGGGTATGGGTCCATACT
>JANIEX010000963.1:0-15919 GCA_027627405.1 Leucocoprinus birnbaumii
GTTTAATAGATTTTAGATTTCGAAACTACCACACACACACCAGCCGACAACCTGGATTTCACTGCGTGCATTGAGAGTATTTCATCGAGGACTAAAATACATGAAAATGAGTGTCAACAGGTACCGATAGATTGATAGAATGATGTGATATACCGACTGATGAGCATTGTACAAGAGTGAATTATTCAATGGCTCTGCTCGTGGAAGCTCTGCTTATTTAAAAATGTGCATGGGACTCAGGCTGTACAACTTGCGGATGTTCGCAGTCCTCACTGCTGCGCTCCAAGAAACCTCGCTCTAATGATTCATCTTCTGCATCCCTTAACGTGACCGCCTTTATAGCTTCTGCCCTGGAACTTGAGCTCAAGGACTCTTTTGTGAGCTATCAGAGTCATCAATATGTGAATGATGAGGTTTCAGTCAAATTGGGATGTCACATACAGCAACATACAAGGCACTGCACAGAATCATGAGAGTGCCGACCAGAGAAAGAGTGGACGGTGTTGTATCGAAGAATAATTTTTCAAGGATTGTTGCAAAGACGATCTGTTGAAAAATCCAGTAACGTGATTAGCTCAAAGAAGGCGACCTAAGATGATGCTGACTTGAGTATAGAGTCCCATTGACCCACGACTGACAGTCTCTCGAGCAAGGCCCATCGTAAGCAATATCTACAAGACATCGTCAGTGAGGCCTCAAAGAGTCCGACGACACTGATTTCATCAATACCTGTGCCAGAAAGCCAAAGATACCTATCATGAACAACATCCAAAGCCATTCGGGCTGCGTCGGAACGACGAAAGGCATCCTCACAGCAAACATCCTAAAGCTCAGCTCAAACACCAATCAGCTCTCACAGGAGCGAAGAGAACTCACCCAACAGATGCGACGGCAACAGAGTAGAAGGAGAACATTGTTAGTGCATGTAAAGGGTGCGCGCGTTTGCCAATTGCACGCAAAGACGTGTCTGAGGGCGGATTGAGCATATATGGATCGAGTCCGTGATTATGCGAAATTAGACTTACAAGCCCCGGTAGTACCGAGTACGCCGATCATTGCGATACTATGAGACGATAAGTACAATCAAAATTCAAGGCCAGGAAACTTACCCAACAGCAATCATCCGTTGTTCGGGTGTCACCTCCCCGCCTGAAGTCGCAAAAAGGCTCCAAATCATCTTGCCGCGGCTTGTCCCGAACAAGAATGGTGGTCTGGCAATGAGAGCAACACCAGCGAGACTGATAACTATTCAAATCATCAGTTGTCTCTATCCCAAGTCTTATCGCTCGCAGAAACGCACGTCCAGCCAGCGCTTGTCTTCGCGAAAACTTCTCCCCCAAAAGCAGCGCACCAGATATAGCCGAGCATAGGGGTGCCAAGAAAGTGAGAACAGTTGCATCAGAGAGTGAGAGGTACTGTAATGAAATGTAGAGGCCTATCAGCCCGAAAAAACTGAGTTTGCAGCGGATTTAGTGTGAACTCGCTTGATAGGCCATAAATTGCTACGTACCCAGAAACTCCACGGAACACGAGTAACAGACGTATGCCTTCCGGACCCCTAAATGGGTCTGGTACGCCGGCCAGTAGCCTTAAGTCAGTCAGTTTGCGGTCCATTGTAAAATATGAGATAGTCCTCACATGTAGATGACTGAGCATATCCAGGTAATGGACTACAGATAACATTAGTCCGGCTTGATTGAATCAAGAGATTTCGGAGCATACCATGCGCACCACAATTAGCTCCATTGACAAACTCGTTAGTTGAGACACATTGAGTATCCGCCGTATCATCTTCGTACCTGGGGGGCTGTTACAGGTGGGTCGATACTGTTCAGTTTTTTGACAGACAAATTCATGAGAGAGAAAAACATCTGAGATCCAATCACAAGCAATAGCCCAGTATTTTGGTGATAAGCAGCCTGAGTAGCCTCGACAAAATTTTGCAACTTTCCCCTTCTTTTCGTGGATTGAAGGGGTGTCCTCTCACTATCCGGCTCTCCGCTGTCATGAGCATGCGCAACTAGAGCATTGTCGTTCGGTGGTGGACGCTCGGATTCAACGCTCGGAGGCGTATAGGCATAAGTGGGTGTGGAAGGCATCAACGAGAATGAGGGAACAGCGAGAAGGCTATCCAAACTAGCCCCCTATATGTAGGACCCAGAAATCTGACGGCGAGCTGTGCCCTTCTTCTCCCGCTTTTATGAGCTAAGACGATAGGGAATCAGATGCCAGAGGGGATAGCGATTCTCTTCCTCTCTGAGTTTAAATACCATAACTCTTATCGCGAGGGATCGAAGGCGTGATTGGGTATGAATAGTATGGCTACCATTGAATCCTGTATCTAAAAGATAGCTGCGAATATTTTTGTGAGCAAGAAGAATGTGATATACTTCGAATATATATTTCCCTCAATAATCACCTTGAACCATCTCACTATCCCTTCACTAAAGGAGGCTCTGGATTTCTAGATTCGCTGCCTTCGACTCCTGAACCCTTCAGGCCCTCGTTGTCATCGCGATCCAAAAGACCTCTTTCGAGGGACTCAGCCTCCAAGTCCCTTAACGACACGTCCTTTCTTGATTCCTTCCCTGAATCCTGGATTGACTCCTTGGTAAGCTAATAAACCAGCAATGAGGACTGAGTGGTCGGTAGATTCAGAAAATCACATACAGCAACATATAGCGCGCAAGAAAGGATGAGCAGTGTCCCGATAACAGAGAGGACAGAGGGTATATTGTGGAAGAAGATTCTTTCTAGGATCGTTGCGAATACGATCTGCTCTGTTTTATCAGTAATCTTACATCTTCAAGGGCACCAATTGATTTTACCTGGGTATAGATTCCCATAGATCCTCTGCTTGCAGTCTCTCGGGCGAGGCCCATAGTTAATAGTATCTATGATAATCACCATCAGTGGTCTAGAGCTGCCCCTACGAGATTAAGCCATACCTGAGCAAAAAATCCAAAAATGCCGATCATGATCAACATCCCGAGCCATTCAAGTCGTGTGGGAACAATGAAGGGTGTCTTCGTGACAATCATCCTATAATGAAATTCAGATAGTTGAATCACATTGATTCTATAAGGTCCGTACCCGATCGATGCGACAATAACCGAATATAAAGAAAACATTACAAGTGAATGCAAAGGATGTGCACGTTTGCCTATTGCACGCAACGAGGTATCTAAAACTCTGATCAGTGAAGTATTTGGATTTCGATCTGGGAATCTCACATGCTCCGGTGGAACCTAAAAACGCCGACGAGAGAGACTCTGCGAAACGACCAGTCATCCAGTTATCAAGAAAGGAAGGGTAAAAGAGCTAATAGCGTACCCGACAGCAATCAACCGCTGTTCAGGTGTCGCTTCGTCTGTTGATATTTCTGATACATCCTTCGCGATTTCCGTGCCACTAGAACCAAATATCAAAGGTGGTCTTGCAATCAATACAACACCAATTAGACTCCCAACTAAAAACGCAAATAGATTCAGCATTTGGACAGTCGAGTTGTCCGCGGAGCAAATACGCACGCCCAGCAAAGGCTTCTCTTCGAGAAAACTTCTCATTCAAGAAGAGTGCACCAGATGCAGCTGTACATAATGGTGCGAGGAACGTAAGCACCGTGGCATCAGATAGCGAGAGATATTGCAATGAGAAGTAGATGCCGATCAATCCGAAGAACCTGGTTTTGCATTCTGTTCTGTTAACATAGGCACTGCCGCCAAAGCAGTCGTAAATCACGCACCCTGAGACTCCGCGGAAGATGAGTAACAGTCGAACTCCCTTTGGACCCTTGAAGGGATCTGGTACGCCTGTTGATAACCTTGAGCTCTAATATTAGGTTGCGGCGTCGTTATTTATATGATGAGTTGCTCACATGTAAGTGACCGAACATATCCAGGTGATCGACTATTGACATAGTTAATAGACCGGTGGCGTGATGGGAGCCTTCAGGCTTACCATTCGCACTACAATAAGCTTCATAAAACCAAAGTTCGTCAGTTATGCACATTAAGCACCAGTATTACCCGATGATGCTTACTTGGAGCGCTGATACGGGCGGATCTATGGTATTCAGCTTCTTGACGGCCACATTCATGAGAGAGAAAAACATCTGAGAGCCAACGACGAGTAACAGTCCAACATTCCTTCGGAAGGCATCCCTAGTTACATCGACAACTCTCTGCAGCTTTCCCCACCTGCCAGAGCCAATTGAGACTGGCTCTTCCAATATCATCCCTTCGCCATGCTGCGGTTGCGCCAAATCTGCGTAGTCGGGGCTCAGAGCCGTATAAGCATGAGTGGAGGTCATCAATATCGTGAAAAGAACACAAGAGGCATTCAGGGAGTGCTGAATGAACAGTAATCCTCGTGCCCGCAAAATTGACTCCTCCCCGCCCCCGGCCGGGGCGAGTGCCGCTCGGCAATCTGCCGATCGTCAATTCACATGACGTTGTTTGCTCAACTCCAAAGGCTTAGGCTACCCCGGCCAGCCCTTGGCAACACGATAATCGAGTACACGGCCGATGGGCTTGATCTCTTGGGTAACTCAATCTTCAAGAAATCGACAGAATTATGAGAAGCAAGTTCACTGACTGTCACGGTGTTTTTTCTCCGGCAGCGCGGCTCTCAGATCTCTGAGCATTCACAGTGTTCATGAACTTAAGCGGGATGACTCCGTGGAACTTTCGTTCCTACTCTCGGTCGCATTCGGAATACTAATAGTCACAGCGCCATGAGTGCATGTACGTCGCACATATTGTACAGTGATGCACCTGTGTAAAGAAATATTGACGTCATTACTAGCAATTCCTTGCTCAACTGTTCGAATAATTATCAGCATACTCCGTGGAGCGAGAGTATGGGGATGAAGATGGGGAGTAAACTAATAGGCCCCGTTCGGCAAGTCCGCTTAGCCCTGGCTTAACGTTGTTTTCCCTGCCAAAATGTCGGCTTGTAGGCCAGCTCCGGCCTAAGATTGCCGGCGTCCGCCTGATTTTGGCTGAGGCTTGGGCTCATCCGGCCTCTAGGCGGGACTGCCGAACAGGGCCTAATAATACTCACAACAGGCGGGTCTTATGCTAAGACTGAGCTCAGCTAGCTAAGCGCCGTCCCTTTAGTTGCCTCGGTTGGTGACAAGCACGTATCCGAACTCCACATAATCAAAGTTCGTCAGCTCTCACTATTCGAAGGTCATTAGTGATGTTAAAAGGGGTTCGAAGTATTATTTTAGCTTGCCGCCGAGACGCGTATTCTTGTCGATGATAGAATAGACCGACAACGCTGGGAAGGCGCTCACAGTGATCCCACGCACGTCCGGAGCTGATCTCGACTTAACTGATCCGGGGTCCGGTACCAAGGCAACGCTATGTTCCGCTCTAAATGCTCCACCCCTCCCTTTGCCTTCTAGGCGAGCGTTCATGTCAATTATAGAGGGAATCCAGGCCTCCAGGCCGACGTAAAAATCCTGCCTCAACCTCAAAGTAGTTCCAACAAGAGCCGGACATCGACGGAAACAAACCTGCCAAGTCCAGTGCGGGATCAAGACTCCGCAGGCACCCCCAGAACTCGTGAGCGCGATTAACCTCCCATGTCAGCGACATAGTTTCCAAACCAGGTACAACTCTATACTTCTCTAAATCATGACTCACACTCCTTCGATCTGCCAGAGATCTGAACACTCTTGGTCATCTCCTTGACCCGGGTCACGAGAAAACTGGTCCAATCACCAGACTTGGCTTTGTAAAGCACAGATGTTTATCCGTTCTCTTAATGGAACGTTGTCTAAAGTCAAGCATCATGGCTTGAGTATATATAGCGTCGTGGCTGGACGAGAAGTTATCAGAAAACAGCTCTTAGCATCTACACCCCACTGCTCTTCTCCTCACCGCAAGATGTCGACTCAAGCAAACGGAAAGAACGAGGGCATTGAGCTCTTTCCCGTGCCCAAAACCATTCAGTCCACCGATTTGCCTACTTCTAGGCCGTTGCCCGGTGTAACGCCCGCCAGTACGGCCGCATTGCGCGAGGTCTTGGAGGACGACTACAAGCGCCACCATTGCTTCTTCAACAACATAGGATTCCACAAGTACGTCAAATTTCTCCCATCCAACCTTTCAGCTAATGGAAAATTATCAAAGTCATACCGCCCATAGCGCCATTGCGCTCTGGTATCTGGGGGCAGACGCCGACGTCATTAAGACGGCCTACGCTGCTCAGTCCTCGTATCAGCGTCCCGCTTTCAGCTCTCCAGGACCCGTCAACAAGGATAACTGGACTAAACACTTCGGAGACGAAAAGTGCGTCGATTCTAGGCAGTGATATGGGACGACTCACCCAATGAGCTCATAGATATTACAACGCCTACCTTGCCTTCTTCGTTGGCGAGTTGGCAGCAAAGGGCCCTGCCGCCGTTCTGGAGGAATATGTCTTCTCCGATGCTGCAAATTTCCCTGGCGGGGAAGATAAAGTCCAGATGCTATGCCGCTTTGACGAGGGTCTCCTCCATCCTATAATCCACGCTGGATACGGGTTCGAGCTGGGTCTCCCGGGCTTGATTGCTGAAGGTAAGCCCCCTTGATGATCAAGCGAAGTCGAGTATTTATAGCCGGGATGTTAGGACTTGCGCAAGCTGCGGTTCATGATATTCCTGCGTCTCCTCTTATTCCCGCTTCCTGGTTCGAAAGCACTTCCAAGACTCACAAAGCGGGTTCGACTCCGAGCGTTCTCAACGTCTTGGCCCGTGTCATCGCTGATACCAATATCGCCTACACCCCTAATCCGACCCCCGGATTCACGGAAGTCGTGTCGAAGTATAGCGCGAAGCTAGTCGAGTACGTTGACACCTGGAGCCCCGATCTGTCGACCAAAGAAGGCCTCCAGAAAGCTCTGGAGGAAGTCGTATTTTTCGTCAATCTGATCTACGCCGTTCCCGGCTTGGTGAGCAAGGAAGAGGGACTCTTCAATGCTGATTTCTTTGCGTAAGTCCTCCATGACGATATCACCTGAGCTCGTGACGACTGATCTAATCAATATTCTCCGTCGTCGCAGGATGCACTTCGTCACGTCTTCAATGTTCCTTTCTAGTCTTCTAGTCAATCTCAAGCCCAGGTCTCAAGAGCTTCTTCTCCGTAGCTACGTTTCGATTTGCCTCGCCTGGTTCATCGCTCGCGGAAAACCCCAGCTCAACATTGAAGCCTTCTTCACTGAGCCGTCCTCCCTCAAAGCCCTCCTCGATAGACCCACCATCTCTCGCCCCAGTCTTCCTAAGCTCCCTGCAGAATCCTTGAAGTCCTCTAACCCTTGGGTTTCCATTCTAGATGAAACCATCGTACACCCGGACGATCACATTCCCAAGATTCAGCGCACCCTGGCTCATTATGCTCAAGTCTATGGCAATCGCGAGCCTGGTTATTTCAAGGATGTCGAGTTGAAGGGTGCAGAGAAGATTGATGGAACTTTGTTCACGCGTTCGGCTACATTGACATCCATGAGGTTGAACCAGGAGAGCGGAAAGCAAAGGTTCCCTGGAGGTATTGTTAGTTGGTGGGATAGGAGGGGATATTCCAACTAAACTTGGATAACTCAAAGCGCTCTCGCAATCCTATGCAGCCATTCATTGTAAAAACCAGTCCCCTCTCAGTCATTCCATGTATATGTAACTAGCCGTATGACAAAATCTATATACTGCCTCTGAAGAGGCCAATAAATATCGATGCGTCAAATCAGGTCTTAGGTGCAGTTACACTAGTCAGACGATGTGGGTACACTCTACGCTTCGAAGGCCCGGTGTGCACCAGCGAGAAGCTTCCTTCAGGCATTACGTCTCCGGTGTTGCAACCTTTAGCATTGAAAACTGATTACTGACTAATTCTCCCCATTACCTCCAGGTGATCGAGGGGATTCGAGCTCGATTCTCGGTCGAGTATTCCCATCTGTGGGGCTTTTCTCACTGTTACTTTCTTCGTCGTCTCCATCTAGGAGACCTCTTTCTAGAGATTCGAGCTCTGTATCCCGCAGTGTGATCTCCTTGTTCTCCTCTGTTGAACCTGGACTCGATTTCTTTGTGAACTGGGGATTGGAGAATGAGCGCGATGGATAGGTAGCAACCGAGGTTATGACCTACCGCAACGTAGAGGGCGCAGAGTAAGATAATGACCGTCCCGACTATGGAGAGAATAGAAGGATCATAATCAAAGAAGATCCGTTCGAGTACGGTGGCAAAAATAATCTGTATGAAATAACTTATTAATTTTCTCATGAGACATAGCCGAGCTCACCTGGGAATAGATGCCTGATGTTCCCCGGCCAGCAGTTTCGCGAGCAAGACCCATAGTCAGAAGTATCTGGAGGGACAGGTAAAAAATAAACATAAGTTTTCCTAATTCGTTGTCAAATTTCACCTGTGTTGTAAGCCCAAAAATTCCGACCAAAAAAAGCATAAAGAGCCAATCAAGTCGGGTTGGCAAGATGAATGGTGTATCTGTAACGATCATGCTTGGGTGAAAGTTAGGTAAAACTTGTTCAAAAGAGCTCCGTTTGCATACCCAACAGATGCGACCACGATGGAGTAAAATGAGAAGATTACAAGCGAATGCAGAGGATGCGCCCGTTTTCCGATCGCGCGTAATGTAGTGTCTAGGAAATTCCAAGCTAAAGGCTAGGATTTATCATTGAAGCAAATTAGCTTACATGCGCCGGTAGCACCTAAGACCCCGATGAGCGCTACCCTGGGCGGGAATCAATAAGTAATTAAGAAATCTTGGCGAGTGAAACAACACACCCAACAGCGATTAAGCGTTGCTGAGCTGTCGTTCCTGGAGATAAAAATTTACTCGATTCCTCATTATGTGAACTGAATAAAAAGGGAGGTCTCGCAATGAGCACAACTCCAAGCAGGCTAATGACTACAAACCAGTTAGCTGCGCAAAATCGACTTTGGCGAGAATACATACGTCCCGCAGCAGCTTCTCTGCGCGCAAACTTCTCGCCTAAGAATAGTGCTCCAGAGGTAGCAGTGCAAAGAGGCGCGAGGAATGTGAGAACAGTGGCGTCGGAGAGTGAGAGATATTGGAGTGAGAAATAGAGGCCAAACAATCCAAAGAATCTAAGCTCAATGTAAGAAAAATGCCTCATTGTGAATCAGAAATTATCCAGAGCCTTTGACTTACCCCGAGACCCCACGCAAAACGAGCAACAAACGGACACTTTCGGGACCCCGAAATGGATCTGGTACCCCCGTCGAAAACCTTCGTGTAGGTCCTCTGAGCTACGATCGCCAGTCAAACCTGGCTGGGAATGCTTACATATAAATGACAGAGCATATCCAGGTGATGCTCTGAGGTCAAAGCTCCTTTCAGACTGCGGCATGAGTAGTGAAGGATACGGACGCACCATTCGCACAACAATCAGCTACGCAGTCAGGTCCCGTCAATTAAGGCACGTTGCGCGTCTATAGTACACTGTTTCCGCCCACCTGAAGCGCTGTAACTGGAGGCTCGATTGCATTGAGCTTCTTGACGGCCACATTCATGAGCGAGAGAAACAACTGAGAGCCAATGACAAGGAGAAGTCCAATATTCCTGTGATAGATACTCTTCGCTGCTTCAAATACTGCTTGCAGCTTTTCCCGCTTTCTGCTGCGGGCCCCAAGACTTTTCCCGAAAAGGTCATCATGAGCTAGCGGATCATCACCAGATTGTACGCGAGCGGAGCCTGTAAGACCTTGTATAATCACTGTACTGGTCGAGGCGAGAGTAGAAACCATCAGGTTCAGTGGTGAATGCAGGTGGCGGAAGACAAGATCCAGCTGGAGTATGCTGGGCTCTTATGCTGTGCCTAGGGGTACCTGGCGGTAAATTTGACGCTATGGTCTTCTTCCAGCGAAGCTTGGTGCCGTACGGCGTGCGGCTGATCGACGGTTCACTAGGCGTGGTACACAGTTTTCCTTAAATGCTGTCAAGAAGCCCTTCCGTCCCGGCCATCTTTCGGCATTCGTCCTTCGTATCTCGAACAGCAAAAGATAGGGGTGCGTAGCAGAGTGACCGTTGGCCGCCTACGACGACCGAATGGCATAAACAACAGCGGAGGCGCCAATTTAAAGGCAAATGGCCCATGACAAGGAACGTACGTGACTTTCGTCTTCATGAATGGATTCTCGATATGGAAGCAGAGGTGAATGTGACAAGAGATCATAAATAGATCAATAATTACGGTAAGTTATTTTCCTCCCACGGCCTCTCTGACTTAGAAGCTTGCTTGTGCCAGTGCACAGAGACTTGTCATCCGACTTTGAAAACCACATGATGTGTGAGGATACTTCAAGCAGAATATCAGCAGTTCTATGGTCGAATTCAGGGCTCTATGTGATTTCCGACTCGCCAGCTGCGTCGTCGGTACGCCAGGGAAACTTGGCTACTCTTGTTATCGTGGACCACTCGAGAATCGGCGTGGATTCCGAAACTATGTCTGGCACTTTATATTAATATGTGTAGTGATATCTAATATTATTCCTCGACACTCCGAAGAAGACCGATCAGATGAAGAAGCCAAAGGGTAATATTGACGCCAGAAACGGAGATTATTGTGTATGCCTTACCAGGCCATTCGGTGGAAGTGACTTGATTCCGGATGGAGCTCAGGATAGCATCGGAGCCAATACTGTGGTTCTGACTGCGAATGGGGCTCCGGCTTTCCTATCAACGTCTCGAAATCCACAGAAAGGAAACATCGACTTCGCAGAAATTTCAATTGAAATCTGCTACAGAAAGAGTACCCGTCACAAATGGCCAGTGGCCCAAATCGGGATTGATGGTTAGATATGTACCTCTTCAGAGCTGCGGATTCATCTCGACGTCGAGATCTCCCTGAAGGCAATTTCTGCCTATCACAAATGACTTCAGCACAAGCCCGTGTTCGGAAGTCATTCATTGCAATATACTAAGTCAGAAGTCATACTGAGGAAGGTTATTAATGCAATTTGCTGAAGGTACATGACCCCCTGTGGCTTAGAGTCATAGCTAGAGAAAGGTTCAGTGTATAAAGCAGTTATATATAGTTTTAAATTACCGGACACAGATTAGCGCCAGAGTTGTCTATTCAGAAGCCGTATCATACAGTAAGCGAGTCTTCTATCTGCTATCTCATGGGATAGTACCCTCACGCGTGTTTAGTCGAGCTCGCCATGCGTCATAGAGTTTAACCTTTTTCAGCCACGAGGAAGTTCCGCAATCCACTGATTTCGCCCTAGTTAACAAGTAGGCTAGAGCGGCGTCGGCCATGAGGAAATGGTAATGCGAACTAACAAGGGTGAGGTAATGGTTCTGAGCCACCAACCTAGAGTTACTGACCGAAGGCTTTCTCCAACATGAACCGACTTGCATGACGCAAGGTACCGCCAGTTTGCTGTGCATGCCAACCTCCTGGGACAATTAGAGTCAAATGAGCCGCCGGCGCCAATGTGGAGACTATACGCCACCTTGATCGGTATATACATGTCTGGAGGTTTGCCAAGCATCTGGTTGAGGTTGTCGTCAATGGCGGCATCCTATTAGATAAACTTGACGGGCATGTCATTCAACAATATAAATACATTCCATCTTGGATGGATGATTTTATGATCTACACAAACATCCTTAGGAAACTTCTCTGTTGTCGACGATACCTGGCCTTAGTCTGAAGAATGACCCGGCATGCCACAAGACTATGAGTTATACGCTGGTATCTGATTGAGTAGTCAGCTAAGTTGAAGCGCCGGAAATGGGCGGCTAACCTGAGAAGAAGAGCACCGTATCCCTGCTAAGGCATGTGTCATAATCCAGGAGGAATAGCTCGAACTGCTCAGGTGAACTCACCGGTACGGCCAAGATCGTTGTGAGTAGACTGCAGAACGAAACCACTTTGAAAGGGAGGACCATATACGTTTGATGGTAGGCCAAACATGGTATAAGGTTTACGCACATAGAACGAATAAATATGGAACAAGGCCTATTAGAGCAAGCTCGTGAGTACTGGAATTGAAACGGAGCGTCTAAGCGGGGGTGTCCTACCATCTAATTGGGCTTCTCTGACAAAGGTACCCGCATATGGGCCTTCGCGGTGCGTACGGAGATACTGCAGTGCCATGAGAAAGAATAGGACTAGAGTCAAACTGGTAAACGGCTAGACTGGCGTCAGATACCGAGCTTGAATCACCTAAAGCATAACCAAGAATAAATGATAACGAAGCCATTTGCCAAGGTCCAATATCAGTCACGATCGTGCACGGGCGAGGTGGTTGAGATGCGATGACTGTGGATTAGGTTTAGGAAGACTTTATTCAAAAGTCAGAGGACAGTACCTACCGACGTATGAGGTTCCCAATGCGATCGTCAAGCTAGTTGCCGTGCCAATCGATACGACACTGAAGATTAGAAGGAAAATGCCTATACGCTTGTCTTTATTCCAAACAGCCCAAACGCGGTATACCAGCATAACTGAGGCGCTGATAAGGTGAAGGAGAGGACGATATTTTCAAGCAACTCGCCTTCGGCCGACACGATCCCGACGTACAGAGATACTATTAGGGTGTAAGTATTGTAAGATGATCGAAGGAAGGAGAGACTAGCCTGTGTGAGCGACGTAAATACTCCTGCATGCTGCCGCCGATGCATGTGTTGGGACGAATACTGTTGTATGTGTAAGTAAGAAGGCCTTCGAGACTCAAAGGGCTGCTTTACATGATATTGCCAAAGCTGAATCAACGATGGCGCTGTATTTCGTAAGCAGGTAGAGAGCTTTGATCGTTGACCACGGAGCCGACCAGATCAAGGTTATTTCCGGAACGATCGTTAAGAAAAACTCATAAAGCTTCGGCTCCTCAGGCTGAAAAGCAGATATATAAAAGTGCTCTACCCACCCAATAAGCTACACTCGCAACTTGGCGGCAAAATTTCAGCTCGAGCCCTTTTGTAGACGCTGGTCTCACCATTAAAGTACTGTGAATTTTTTGAGCTTTGCCTGTAGCCAAAATAATGAATGAAGAGCACCTGGTTGATTTGTTGGTGATACAAACGAGTCACATCGGACGCGCTGTAATCTAGTTCGATGGAGGTAGCGTTGAGGCCCATCCTGTGAACCCCCAGGTGATACAAGAGAGAGAAACAGGAAAGGGACAGGTAAAATAAGCCTTTATTGTAGTTTATCATGTCCGAGGCTACCAGACCAAAGAAGTCCAGTATATATCACGAGGCTCTGGAGAGAAATGCTTTCTGAAAAACATTGGCTACCTGACCGCAGAAGTGAATATAAAATCCCAGATGCAGGCAGAAGATGTCCGTTTAATTATTGCCGATTAACCGGAGAGTTTGCCTGAGAATCAAACAGTTCTCGGTGCGTGTTTATTTTCGGAGTCTTTCAGTAACCCATAGAGACAGTCTCTGAGTACCGAAGTCTTAGTGTCTGGAACCAAGAAATCACCAAGACACATGCATGACATAGACTTCGTCTCCAACGTGGCCTTAGCGCGGATAGAAACACACGCGAACGAATTGATGTATTCAGTCAACACGAGGTCCGCATCGTCAAGCATTATAACGGGGTTTACATGCGTTGAACGCCAGGAATCAGGGGCTTGACGTTGTCTCAGATATTCATGAGGCGACAGTCCCGCTCAAGCATCCTCGGGACCGATAGCGCTCAACGACGTAAATTGACACCAGGAACGACGTTGGGAGGGGAACGGAAGGCAAAGTGGTGATTGAGAGTGACATTAATTGATCTTATTGAATTCGCTGCGCAGGTATATCGTCGCTCCAGCCTTCCATATCATGGCCATAGACGGGAATATGGAAGATCATCCAGTGGAGACCGGCTGGGAACGGTGTTGAGCGGAGTGAGCGGAGTCTTTCGCGTGAACCATGATGGATCAGCAGACTATATTTGTCTCACATTTGGCTGTGCTAGCCATCAGCCACCGACGCAAACATAACGGCAGTGCCTTACACACCCCACACGCGCCCTTGGATGCTCATGTAGACCAACATATTTACGTCTCGGGCTTCACTGGCTTCCGCTGGTTCACGGTTCGCAGTCGAACAAACACTACAAGCTTATTTTCTACGAAAGACAATTTCAGGACGAACCTATTCAGACATGGTCTGGCTAAATCATATAGCCTGTAATCCGCGGATGCATATGCTCTCATTACAAAAGCGCCAAGGCTACATTGGACCCTCACTACTATCCACTCCTAGCCCCGACTTTCGGAACAGACTCACCGGGGCAGGGACAGGCTCGGATGAACCGACTTGAGCCAAACCGACGCCCTGCCGGCCCCGGCTACGAATAACACAGCGGAGGTATGGGGGATGACAAAGCCTATTTTCCCCATCTCGACCATCACTCTTGCGCCAATGTGTTACCATACTTGTGCGGTTGTTGTTAAGAATCGGTGTACAAGTTCTGGAACAGCCCCCCATGGCAATCGTAATCCCAGGCATGGCATATCGATCCCGAGCACCTGCGCCTCGAGGCTGAGCACGATTGGCCAGGCAAATTCCGTGTTCAGGGTAAATGGAGACATTTGTTTGCAGATCTCGACAACACCGGAACATAGCGAGTCAAATTAGACAGAGCGGCGACTCTCGCGCTGATAAACACACACCGCGAGGATTTTGGGGACCTACAAGCACACTACACATTGTGCAAAGTGCGCAGTAAAACCAGCTGTTCACCATGGTCAACCAATGTTTTCTTGCCAAGAGTGCAGATCCTCGAGTACCTCATTGTCGTTCGCACAAATCCTTACAATCCCTCCCCACGGGCGTACCACAGCACTCCCACAGACCCGACCTCCCTCCCGTCCAAAAATACCCGGCCCATCAAAACGAATCAGATAAGGGCGTTCATGTATGTAAATATAACCTCCGCATGCAGGGACAGAATAACATCCGATCGCAAACAAACCGTTCCACCTCCCGACTCTCAAAACTCGTTGACATGCTATGCCACCGTTAACAGATGTCGACGTACACTACACACACTCAATAAACACCTCGCATTCTCAAAACACCCTCATGACTAGCTATTCTTGAACCCGTATCAACACATCAACTTCAAGCTCCAAATACCAAATCATTCCTCATCCCCGTAACTGAATGAAAAGCTCTCCCCCCGCCCGTGGCGGAAATCTCTTGTGGTATCAAACAACGACTTCCAACGCTTCTAGTAGCCTTCTCATATCACAGTTATCTGTGGATTCAATAGTTCTGATTGACAATAAGTGGGCGCCTTTCACTCGGAGTAAGAATCTTGGCGATATCGTGGTCCTAGTTGTACTAGCCCTCCGCCAGCGTGTCCTAGTACCCGTTTCACGATACTCGTCCCAAGGCGAGCTCGGACTCGTCATCAGCCATCTGCTATGAATAACATGAAGCACATCCACTAGCACAGTATTTCCAACGCCTCTCGAGGCCTCGAGGCCTCGGCGACATTCTGTCAACTCACGACAAAAAGGCGAGTATGATTAATGAGCCTCACTGACCAACACAGGCCTAGCGTCAAAGTGTTCCGTCTTTAGAATTAGCTTAATCCATCAGAACAGCCTTAACCCCTCCAAGCACTCAAGACACACGCAGTGCCCACACGCTCTCAGTATAATAATAGGTTCATCATCGAACCTGATGAATGTGATACCTCCTTGGCGTTTTCATGGGGGTCAGTCCAAGAGTGTTCTCCATGAGAACATACATATTCATTGGATGAACGACGGTTGGGTCTGGCGGTGAACCAGCGCTTTGGGATTGTTCACACCGAGCGTCGCTGCTGGATTGTCAGACGCTTTCCCCGACGAAACGATGGGCCCAGTATTAGTGAACCAGCCCTTCACACCGAGCGCCAAGTCTCCGTTGGATCGTCAGACTTGACTTTCTCTCGAGTCAAC